>JBBJLS010060159.1:0-12957 GCA_037577275.1 Bryconaethiops microstoma
TATATACACACACATATATATATATATGTATATATTTTTTTATTCACAGATCACATACCAACATGAAGTCAAATCAAGCATGAATTTGTTGTTTCCACAGTACAATCTTTCCCAGACATGAAGCTAACACCAAAAAATATGGTTTAGACTAAACAAAAAAAACAGTTTAGTCTAAACGCTGTATTACAGATGATTTATTACACTTTCTTAGGAATGTTTACTCTACATTTTGTGCTTTAAGTGATTTAAACTGAGACTTCTGTACTTTTATGAATTGGATGAGCTGCGCATTCCAGGGTGTATCTGTGTGGTTAAGAGACAGGGCTCTAATGCCTGATGGAGCCACCTTTCTTTTCTCTAGGATTAAAGGAGCTTTTTAGAGGAGAGAGTCATGGTAGAACCTGACACAGCCTGTATGGAAGTAATGAATGTCAGCTTCGTCACAGAGATATTCTCCAGCTGCTGCGTTATTAGCTGGTTTCAGCAGTGCTGTTTCCACTCTAGTAAAGAGGGAGAACTTTCTGTCATGGACATAGTGAACAAGCTTTGTAGTACAATCCAAAGATGACAGTAAAATTCACACCTTGAGTAACTGTGAGTTACCTTTAGATTAGGTTAGTTTAAGAAGGCTTTCAAAAGTTTGGAAATGTTTTAAATACAGATTTTTACCAAACTACTTTGTTGCGGATGTACAAATCACCCTAATAAAGCATAAATCATCCTTATATAATAGTCCTGTACAACTTCACATGATTCAAAACCTAAAAAGTGATAAATAAATAAAAGATGTGTCTAAAATGATGAACAGGGCGGTTGACTTCAGAACTGAGTACAACTGTCACACACATCAGTCAAGTGACACGCACGGGACAGCAGAAGTGATACGTGTCACTGGGTATATAAACAGGAAACTGGTTGCATCATGTTGCTCAGTCATTGAGTCTCCTCATCTCGCCCTCTGCTCAACACCTGGAGTATTCACGTCTATTTATTACTTACTGTGTGTGTGTTGTGAATGTGGAGTCTGGTGGGAATCTTTACTCTTGTGTGGAGCATTCACAGATCAAAATGCATGATCTACCAACTCTCTCGGGTCTGTCCGCGATTGGGTTCATCCATCACGGTACACGGAACAAACGACAGGCAAGGTATATTCCTGTTTTAATCTACTTTGTGACAGAATGACTGAGCCATTTGTAGTAAACCCAGCGGACTGGTTTGCGTTGGTTGACCTAGTTAATTGGCAGGGGGTCTAGATTACCAACCTCAAACAGGAGGCCGCTGGCCTACAAAATCAGGTCACGGTCCTGAAGAGGACGCAACCAAAACTTACTGCTGAGGCACCTGCATCCCAACTGGCCATCCCAACTCCATCCTCATCTCCGTGCACCTTACCAAAAAATGGAATGGTGTAGATGGGAAGTGCAATGTGTTTCTGACTAACGTCTCCTTTCTGTTTGAGTTTCTAACCCTAACCCTAACCCCTCAGACAGAAGCCGCATCGCGCTTCTCGTCTCCCTTCTCACCAGGCAGGCAGCTGAGTGGGCTACAGCGGTCCTGAGATCGGACAACGACACCAGATATTCTTATCCAGAGTTCACACGGCAGCTCAGGGCCACTTTCCAGCATCCTGACAGTGAGGTGGAGGTCAACTCTCGCTTGTACCATCTGCGGCAGGGGGACCATTCGGTCAGTCGGTATACCGCAGAGTTTCACACCCTGGCCGTGCAGACGGTCTGGGGCGACTGCACTCCGAACGGCCTTCTATGAGGGGTTGGGTCCACGTCTGAAGGATGAATTTGCCGGAAGAGAGCTCCCAGACACACTGGAGGGGATGATTCAATTAAGTATGCGCATAGATCAGTGCATGAGCTCTTGCCAGCCCCTCGTACCCTGCCGCCAGCAAGTCCCCAGCCCAAGATTACCAGCTCTCTGAAACCACCTCCTCCGCCAGAGGCCTGCTCCAGAGCCAGGGAACCCATGCAATTAGGACGCGCCTCCCTAAATCCTGCGGAGAGGGCCTGACGGTATTGCAAAGGCCTGTGTGCCTATTGTGCCTCCCCCGATTACCACTGTGCTCTCTGCCCTCTTCGTCCGGGAAACGGTCAGATCAGGTGAATAGGGGGAGGAACTCACCTGGTCTGTTTTTTTCCACCTCCGTGACCCAGCCATTTTCCGATTCTCTATTTAGACCAACATACAGTTAAGACACAAACAGGTTGCTTTCACCTTTGTTGATTAAGGTGCGGTTGGCAATTTTATCGACCATTCTTATGCTGTTCAACTGGGTGTGGGGTGTTATCCCAGCCGATCTGTATCACTGCCATGGACGGTCGACCCTTAAAATCTAGCCCTATCAATCACCAGATGCCTCCTTTGCACTTTATACTGGATCAGCATCCTCACCTCCTATCATCCTAGGACACCCCTGGTTGCTGAGTCACGATCCCCTCATCTCCTGGACATGTCTGAAAATTCTTCAGTGGGGTTCGACCTGTCCGGAGCTCTGTCTATCGGTGTCGGCTGGGACATGCTCTGGGGAGTCTGAAGCCTCCAATGTCGACACCAACACCATCCCGGTGCCGTACTTTGACCTGAAGGAAGTGTTCAGTAAGAGCAGGGCCATTCAACTGCCTTCTCATAGGACCTACGACCTTCCTATCAAGCTCCAACCTGGTATGCCCCCCCCCCCGTGGCCACCTCTCCAAGGACAAACAAAGGGCATGGTGGAATATGTGGCTGAAGGTCTCCACCGTGGAACTGTTCATCCCTCATCATCACCAGCAGCTCCCATCCACTCCCTCTCACCAACAACACCATAGACGCCCTCTCTGGTGCTTCCTTCTTTCTGAAGTTGGATTTAGGAAGCACCTACAATCTCATTCACATCAGGGAGAGCGACAAGTGGAATACGGCTTTTATAACTGCCACTGGCCATTGCGAAAACTTGGTGATGCCTTTCAGCTTGTGCAACAGTCCGGCAGCATTTCAACAGTTTATTAATGATGCTCTCCATGACAGGCTGGGTCGCTGGTGCTTCGCGTATTTGGATGATATCCTGATATACTCGAAGACCAACATACCCAACATGTCCGGCCAGTGTAAAAGAGGTTGCTGGCCCATCGACTGTTCTGCAAGTTGGAAAAATGCACTTTCCACCAGTGCTCCACCACATTTCTTGGGTTTGTCGTCTCCCCTCAGGGTGTGGCAATGGACCCCCAGAAGCTGGAGACTGTGCGTAATTGGCCTCTACCCAATTTGCTTAAACAGCTTCAGTATTTTCTGGGGTGTGAAAATTTCTACAGATGCTTCATCCGGGGCTTCAGTTCAGTCGCAGCACCTCTCACTGCCCTTACAAGACCCACACAGACCTCATTTCATCTCACCCCTGAAGCCACGGATGCCTTTCACCACCTCTGCAACCTGTTCGCCTCAGCACCTATTCTTCTTCACCCGGACTCTGCCAAGCCATTTGTTGTGGAGGTGGACGCCTCTGATGTGGGCGTAGGAGCCGTTCTCTCCCAACGAGGTCCAAACCAGAAACTGGACCCGTGCAGTTTCCGGAAAATTTAATCCCACTCAGCAGTAATACAGGGTAGCGGGCCATGAACTGTTGGCCATCAAGTGGGCTCTGGAGGAATGGTGTCACTGGCTCCAGGGCGGCAGTGACCCGTTTACCGTCTGGACTGACCACCAAAACCTCATAACCATTTAGCAGGCGCAACAACTGAACCTTTGGCAGGCACGGTGGGCGTTGTTCTTTGAACAATTCCATTTCATTCTATTTTACCGTCTGGGGTCGAAGAACACCAATTCTGATGCCCTCTCCCATGAACATCAAATGGAAAGCCCCTAGAGGGGGGGTACTGTCACACGCACCGGTCACGTGACGCGTGTCACTGGGTATATAAACAGGAACATCTCGCGCTCTGGTCAACCCCTGTAATCCATGAGTTCTCACGACTGTTTATTACTTACTGTGTATGTGTTGTGAACGTGGATTCCGGTGGGAATCTTTACTCTTGTGTGGATCGTTCACAGATCAAAGTGCATGATCTACCAACTCTCTTATGTCTGTCCGCGGATTGGGTTCATCCTACACGGGGCGAACTACAGACAAGGTATGTTCCTGTTTCAATCTACTTTGTGACAACAACACTACTAAGGAGGTAATCCAGCAATTATTTCTGGAAATTAATCAAGTGGTCATATACATGCAATTTGTAACTGCAAATGTTTGATCTTATTTTAATAAGTGTGTGACTAAAAACAGCACATTCATAAGATCCTGCTGGTGTGGGTGTCCTTTCAGTGATGTCACAAAAGTGATCTCTTCTATCTGGAGAACCTGGTAAACATGGTTCAGTAGTGCCCTGATACCTGATACCTTGATTTTCTTACATCATATGTCTTATGTCTTCTGTCTTATACAAGTTTAAACCAAGATTTTTTAATTGAGTAATTATGACAACCCTACATTTTTGAGTTACAGGTATTGTATAAAATTTTGAACAGTAGTGTGTGATGATTATAAACTTAATTATTATTTTTTTATTAAGAGCTGAGATTTTTACTTAAAAGCTGGTCATGACAAATGTTACTGATGCAGTAACATGACAAATGAGCTGATGCAGGTAAACAAAGCCAGTGGATCAAGGAATGTGTACTATGGTATACCTCCTCATGGATCTTCTCATGCATGACGAGTTCCTCCTTCAGGCTCTCATACTGCATTTCCAAATCTGAGTGAGTAAAGGTCAGCTCATCCAGAGCCTTGCGAAAACAGTTAGTGTCCGTTTCCACCAGCATATGCATGGATTGCTCTGCCTCATACCTAAAGTCAGAGTTTGTGAATTAAATGGATAATAATGAGATAAAATCTGAAAAATTAGCTAGAAATAAACTTACACCAAAAGATTACTTACTTCATTCTGAAATCATCAGCAGTCAACCTGGTATTGTCAATGTCAAGGATAGTCTTGACATTGTACTTGGAGAGGTATTCAATCTGCAAAACAAAACGAAGCTACTACTGAAAGCAATATTTGTACTAAGCAACTTTTTACACTAAGAAATCTATTGGGCTATATTAAATTGACAGCTCGAGGAAAACTGTAATGAAAATTATGTTTTTAGAATCATTTTAAACTAATACATTTTTATAACAGCATATTCATTTCTTTTTTATTCTCCATCAAAGTAAAATAACCAAAACATTGTCTTTTCCCACTGCTTATTCACTAAAGTAACTAGGTGATAGATAGATGTTAATGTAATTACATTTAAAAAGTACATTAAAACTACAGTGTGTTCTAACTTTAGACTAGATGATCAATGTTTGCTCCAACTTGCAACACATAGGGATAGAAGAAAAATGTGGACTGTCAGGGGGGTCCTGAGAACCAGTTGTTTAGACTTCTAAGAGTTTAGATGAATTCTGCCTTGTGTTAAATTCAGAAGCCACTGCACCACCCTTTTTCTCTCTTTGTAGTCTTACCTGTTGTCTTAAGTCTTTGATTGTTGCCAAGAAGTCATTGTGGTCTTGGAAGACGACAGTATTACATTCATTCCACTCGCATATCTTCCTCTCCAGCTCAGCATTTTTCTTCTCCAGAGACTGCACTTTCTGCATGTAGGATGCCAGGCGATCATTTAGATTCTGCATAGTGGCCTTCTCATTGGTTGAGATGTGAAGATCAAGGCCATCAGCAAGATTGAAGCCCCAAACAGATCCATAAAGTCACCCAAGCCTAGATGTTGAAATGTGGCTGCCTTGGCCTCCAGCTCCCCCGTACATGCTGAAAGTCCTGCTTCCATAGGTTCCATAGGATCTGTTTGAGAAGGACATGATGTTGTCCAGGGTTGTTTTAAACAAGAGAAATTGAGCAGTGGATGATTAAGCACCAGTTTGCCAGTGGTTTCACTTAATGGAAGAACTTCTTTAAGTACCTGCCAAGGCCCACCCCTGCCCTTTCCCATCAATTCTCCATGTCCGGCTGAACCTGCACACCTGCATTTACATGATGCTGAAGGCTTGACATATTTCAGATAGCTGCCCTGTCCTCTGTTATCAAAAATGAGTTTGTAGGCCGAAACTTGCATTCTTCTGAAGGCTATTGTCCTTATCTCTAGTGAGGATGCCCTGTAAAAATGCCTTTTATGTTACTTACCACGACCATGAACAAGATGTGCATCAGAAGCTGGTATGTGAGTCATTTTTCAAATAAAGATTTTTAGATCAGTAGCATTTTTAAAAGAATATGAATCATTCAACCAGTCTGAGAGGGAAAATTCAACTAATCTCTTGTACAACACCATAATACACTGCAGGCTGTTGTAAGGTAACAGTTATGCTTTCATTTATACTACTGCTAAACTCAACCTTGACTGAGTTTTTATTTTCCAAAGGAAACACTCATACAATAGCCCAAAGTACAATGTTTTGTTTAGAGCTCCTCTACCACTTAGCTCTGCAGCGGGCATACTATTGAAATGTTCCTCAGGATCTTGAAGAATGTTTTCACAGAAGTGGTGTTATAAGTTTCATAACATCTGAAAATGTGGCAAATCAGAACATGTTACTTATAGATAGAGTAATGAAGTAATATTCCAAAAAACATAGCTTGAGGTTAAACTCCATGCATTTACAGTTACCCAACACTTTTATCCAAATCGACTTCCATTCTCTAACTACAGGAGACAGTCTCCCTGGAGCTATTCGGGGTTAAAGGTCTTGCTCAGGGACCCAGTGGTGGTATGCTGAAGGTAGGATTTGAACCCATGACCTCTTAGTCCAGAGGCAAGTATCCTACCCACTTGGCGGCCACCACCACCCAATAGCTTGAGGTTATTTCTATTCTTAGAGTCTTCCAATCTCAAATGAACAAAGAAAAGCTCTTAGTTCTTCATTGTTTCCTTTATAAATCGTAGTTTAATAGTAATGTGTGTTTTAGAAAACTGGACACATTATTAAAAGATTCATGGCATAAAAGCATATCATTTTATATCACACTCCAGCATAAAAATTTTGGATACTAAACTTGTTGCCTTATAAGGTGAATAGCTTTTTAATATAAGAAAATACTCTAAAAGAAACATTTCCTTTTAAATGCTCTGAAGAGAGCTACATGCTCATGATAGATTTTATATATAACCATATATGTTGTTATCTGTAATGAACAGTAGCAATAGGCATCTTGTTACTCTCTCACATAAGAGAGTCTTTTTGGGATTAACAACTTTCAAGAAAAATGTGTATTTACCTGAGGGAACCAGAGCTTCCTCTAGCAGTAGAGCCAGATGAGAATGTCTATGGCTCTGTGAAACAGTAGCAAATGAAGCATAACAATGGTGGCTTGTTATTCTATTGTCACCTACAGTACACAAACAAGTGGCACTGTTGTCAAAGGTAGGTGTTCTACAGCTGTTTACAAATAACACTCGCAGAGAATGTGCTGCCTCCAAGGTGACTATGACCACAGTCATTTCTGCCACAACAATTACTGACTGATTGCTAGTTTAAAATGACTAGCCTTAGGCCTCACCGATCCACTCCCAGCATAAATTACCTGTAATTTCTGCCAGCCATGTACAGCCTGCATATAATATTGAGAAATGCATGAAAAATTGAATGGTGCGGGTGGGTCTGTTTAGTTTAGCCACTAGGTGATGCCAACAGTCCTTTTTGTTCATTGAACTTTCAATTTTGTGGGTGCCGTTTTACTAAAGCAGCTCAATCAGGGATAGACTGATTCGACTGAATAGGCTGATCAGTTTGAACCACTACCTGTAACTAAGCACAGTTTAAATTGGAGCACAGCACTGTCATTTGCATACCTTGTAATATTGGCAGTTGACATACATCTTTGGTTTGGCAGCTGGCTTTCTCTTAGGTGTAGGTTGTAAATGTGTCCTATACCCGTCTACGGTGATATATCATTCTAAACACAAGAGTAAAAGCAAGAAAACCTTTGGGACTATTGTTTGCTGAAATAGAGTTGTCCAGAGTAAATACTAAGTCAAATGATATTCAAGTTAATCATCAAACACTTGTACTCAAGGAGAGCCACAAATTTCTTTTCAGCTGTTGTTTTTTTTTTATTTGTTCATCTTTTTTTATCTTTCTGTCACCACATAGCCTTCTTTGAAATACCCATAGAGCACATGTAGCCAAGCCTTGCAAAAAATGTGAAAGAGGAGAATGATGGGTGTAGCACAGCACAAAGCTCTCTTTTTAGGTATTAACCTGAGCATTAGCAGGCAAAAAGGAGCAACACCCAGAGCCAGATCTGAAACATCCAGGCAGTACCAATGCCTCATGACAGCACTGGTGGTATGTTGTTTTTCACTGTTAAGAGAATGTCTCTACCTTGATTATCTTTATGCTTTCCAACTTACAATTTTTATTTTCACTTTTACCTCAAGGGTGCAATTCATACTGGACAAATGAGTTACACCATACACAGTCAAAATGTGTGCTCATTAATAACACATAATTAATAACATTCATAGCATTGGTATCCTTTTAACCCATCTTGTGTCATGCCTTATTAAATATATGTTAAAAGTAACAAAAAATGTGTCATCCTTAAGTGGACACACAAGTATTCAAAAATTACATGCTCAAATTTTGCTATGTGTAGTAACAGCACAACACAACCTAGTATATCACATCTGTGTTGTTATAATTGCTGTTTTGGAGGTTGAACACAATCCAAACAGTATCTGCTGTCCTGTGGTGGCCCAACTTCATTAATGGGTAGAATGGGGTGCAGCAATGGATGAGCAACAGTAAGGAATTGTACAAAGCGCACCTGTATATATAGCACATCTTTCTGATAAAATGGCCCATAAATGTAGGTGTAAGAGGGGGTTTAACCAGTAAACATTTTTCTGTGCATAACACAAATGTGCCATCCAAGCAGCATTTCTACACACTTGCTGCAGAGATATTAAAGTCACAAACCACCAGTCTGGATTGGAAAGTGTGACACCTTGTCTGTGCCTAGAAGGACCTGTGCCAGCTGGTGAACAATGTCATCCTTCATCTCCTGAGCTGCACACTCATACCTGAGTGTACACTTCACAAAGGTGGATAACAAGATGACATTATTGATGGGAGAAGGTGGGGTTTGACAGGAGCAAGATACAGCAGACACTTCATAGCATGGGAACTGAATGATATCTGGCTGCAGGCCAAACTTCCATGTTTCGATACTGATTGTGATACCAGCTCTATGCTTATAGGTTGGAATCTTACACATCCTGTCATGAACAATAGCACCACTACAAAAATAAGTACAAGAAAGCTTGGGGGAGTGGAGCGAGGTCATTTATTTTCTATGTTGTTCAGTTGCTATGACACTGGGAGGACAACTGCAGAGAAGATTGTCAGCCAGTTCTTGTGAATACCACATGAGTCAGGCAATGCTGGTACAAAGCTATGAGGAAACACTCAGCTTAGTCGTGAGATTTTTCAGATGTTCACATGCACAAGCACAAGTATCTTTATGCATAGAGTTGTCAGTTTATCAGGGCATATTTGCACATTATTTGCAAAATAATATAATTAAAAAATAAATTCAATAAGAAGACCAAAAAACAATGCATGGAGTCAGTGCAAATTCAACAAAACAACTGGAATGGAATGCAGTGCAATTGTGGTCCCTCATACAAGGTAATAAAGATATGAAATGACCGTTGAGGACACTCCAGTAACAATTTGGTACCAGTGTGGATGAGATTTAACATGTATGAAATATATTGTGATTTGTTACATTTGTCAGATTTTTATATTTTTCAAAATTTAAACTGAGAACATATTCAATTCATTACAATTTATTTCATCAGCTTGGCCTACCTGTGAAGAGCCAATAGAAAATGTAAGGCACCAGTCAGGAAGCACACTGAGCCAACATGCCTCTCCTTTGAGGTTTGCTACTACCTTTGTTCCATTTGGATAAAGAAAAGAATAATTAGTGTTATGGTTTCGTCTGCAACTTTATCGCTCTTTCAAGGGCATAGTCAGGGATTTCTGAATCGCTTGTGGCAGTGTTTTTTTTCCCTCAAAAAGTAAAGAGAAGGGCTGGGAAGAAAACCTATGTGAACTAAAACAATTTTGCACTACCCAGTCAAAGGCTTATGCACAAATTTTAAACAGATTTAATCAGTGCAGGTAATTATGTCTACAATTTTATTCAAAAGTAAAATTTATGTTATTTTTTTAAATGAATGCCAAAAAATGTTTTTCAACAGCTAATAAGGTCCCAGCATGGAACTTCACTACTGTGGGAAAGGAAAATGAAGTATTTTGAGCGAATGATGTAAATGCATAAAGCTGACATTAAGGCAAAAACAGGTCATTTTATATTTACAGAAAAAACACTTGTGAGCAAGACCAATGGTTCACAGCCGCCTTCAAATGTTTTTTACACACATATGAAAAAACATCCAGGCACACATTATTCACTTGTATTTGTTTTAACTTGTGATGTTTCCATACCTCATATGTGTGGATCATACACAGCAATACTCTTGGAATTTTGCAACACCTTAGTGTCACTGCTGGACTGAGAACAGTGCACCAACAAACAATATCCACCCACCACCGTGTCGCCTGTGGCCAGAAACTGATCACTGACACTGGACTAGAGAATGACTAACACAAACTGCATCCGAAGAACTTTCAATCAATGAATTCAAAATGTAGCATCTGCAAGGTGGACCAACAGGTTAAATGTGTCTAAAAAATGAACTGTAAGTGGAGAGAGTATTTACAACTCCAGCAGCCTGTAATACCTATTCACTGGTGGTCCTGTGGGAAACCTGACCATTGATGAACAGGGTAAAGGGGGCTAACAAATGAAACACACATAGAAACAGATGGACTACAGACTACAAATTGTGCCTATTTGATAAGTGAAGGCATAAAATGGACAAAGAGTGTAGTTACAAGGTTAATAAAATAAATTGGCTTAATAAATTGGCATGTTCAGTGTATTTGAAGTTTTGTAAGGGCAAGAAACTAACATGCAAGATATTTTGATTAAAAATTAAAAAAAATTAAAAATCCTTTAATAGGCATATCTATACCTTTGCTGTTAAACTACTAAATATGGTGCAAAAAAATAAAAATACAGCCTTCAATTGTTAAACATTTATTCACCCTTCATACTTCATCTTAACCTTCATGAAAGGGGAATCATTTTTAATAGCATAATTGCAAACAAAGCAGATATTTAGAGAAGTCCAAGGTGTGGTCAGTATGTTTTGTCACTGCTATTATGTTCTAGGCTTGCACAGACCTGTCCAGGAGGGCTCTCTCATCAGACAAAACTGTCATTTTCAAACAGACTGTGGTCAGGTCCTGAAGAGCTCTTATCACCGCTTTCGGCAGGCACTTGAGCACATCTCTACCAGGGCGAAAGTATAGTAGGGTGGAGTACTGTTTACACAGTGAGTCATGGCTGAGTCTCAGCTAGCTTAGCACACTAATGCAGTGCAGACAAAGTAAGAATTAACTTCAACTAAGGGCAAGAGCTTATGTTGAAGTAAAATCTCCATGTGACTCCAACAAATCGTGTGAAAGCTTTTATGTTTTTTTAAAAATCTATGTAATACTTTTTCTGTTTAGCAGGGATGCAATGATGCCCATGTTTTCAGCTTCAGTAAGATTTTTGCTTCTCAGAACAGGACTCCGTTCAATTTTCTGTATTGCATGTTTAAAACAAGATTGCAAAGTATGTATGTACAGAGTAGTGTTCTTTAACTGTAACTGACCTATAAACAATACTTACAAAGACAGGTTGCCACCAGATGCCAAGTTTTTATCTCTGACTGTATATAAGGCTGCAGTTAAGAGACTCTCAGAGGAGACTGGGCATTAAACTTTCAAATCTGAGCCGTACTTTTTTCCTGTTAGTACTTTCCTGCAAGTAAAACACAAATCGTACGTGTGTGTGCGTAATGGCCTTCTTTGGTTCTTTGTTTAGAATTTGTGTGTGTTTCAGTCATGGGTGGTGGCCCGTATGAGCAGGACTGATGTTGCATGTCTCTCAACAGTGCTGTTGCTGGTTGTTTTTTTGAGAAGCAGGGCTAGTTGTACACCTCCAGGGGGGATGTGAGATCATCTTTGGCATTCAGCCAGGACCCCCACCCCCACCCCCCCAACCCCTTCACCAGGTCACATCTGGAACTCTGTATCAACTCAGATACCTCACTGTTAAACAATGAAAGGGGAGAGGGAGAAACTGAAGACAAGAATAGCTATTGTTTCTTTCAAAACTTTAAACAGGTGAAAATTCAATACTGCAAAGAATGCAAAGTAGATGAATGAAAATCAATCAAGGGTAAGTTGTACTAAAGTGTTGCACAAAAGTTTTTTTGAAAACAGTATTTTTTTCAGCAGCCCTAACCATGGCTAACAAGACTTGCTTAGACTTTCAGAAGCGGATCATTTATGTGTGTACATGATCTGCTTTATTTAGCATGCTTTGTGCAAACATGACATGCTGTGTTTTTGTATGATTGCAAATAGCTGGAAGCTTGCAAGCTTTTTAACTTAATGCATTCGTAATTCGAGTAATCCATTTGTCTTCAGTACACTGCATAGGCTGTATTTACTTATTGTGGACTAATGGATTCAGCAAACCCCACAGATGCTTAGATAAACCTAAGCCCATTTGATCTGTATAGTTTAAAATATGACCTTTCATTTTCCCTCCCTGAACTTTTATCTAATGGGTGGCTGCGTTTATGTATTCCTAACAGTGTTAGAGTTTGAAATAAACATTCATCGACATGGCCACCCTGATTCTGGTTCTTGTTCTTTGTTCTTCCATTAAATGATAGGTATTAATGTGTTTTATGTACAACCCCAAAGCAGAAAAAGTTGGGACAGGGTGGAAAATGTGAATAAAAAAATAAAGCAGTAATTCACAAATGTCCCTTAACTTTTAT
>JBBJLS010060170.1:0-12957 GCA_037577275.1 Bryconaethiops microstoma
TGATGATCCCTGTCTTTACTGTATATGTATAGTATATTAATATAGCTTACCCATTTGCACATACCACAGATTCATAGATTAATATATTACCATATTTTGTCTGATTGCACTGTTTGTTGTCTTGCACAATGTTTGTCTTTTCTGTCTATTTTATTTCTAAATCTTATTTCTTCTATTGCACTAAGTATTTGTATGTACACTGCAGATCCAGAGCTCTTGCCATTTCGTTTCCTTGTATACTTGTATATGGTGAAATGACAAATAAAGTTCACTTTGACTTTGCTGTTTTCTCAAAATTTGTGAGAAATTTTGCAATTTTATTCCCTTGGTAAACTCCATCCATGGTCCACATGGGCCTAGTTTGTATTTCCATTTGGGTCTCTACTGCTCCTATAAACACTCCAAGCACGAATAAAAACATCCATCCATTTTCTGTGAATCAGTTGAAAGATTTTGGTGTCACGAATCATGTGCTTCTACAAGCCGTTTGGACGCCCCCCCATTGTGATGTCAGAATGGGGAAATTTGCATAGAACTACCCCTCATCTGTCGAGCCCCACCCACCAGATTAGTTGAAGATCTGCCATTTTTGTCTGCTGGTTTTATGAACACGGATAAGACGCTGATTGCTGTGGCTACAAGTAAAGGCAAGTCACTCATGAGGTGATATTGTTTTGCTCCATCCTTTGCAGTGATAAATGATGGTAAATGGGATTTGTCTCTCTCCTTTTTGCTGGCCATCATTAATTAAAATGGTGCATGTCAGCACAGCAGTGAATCATGCATGGGAAATACTGCCACCAGCAGGAGTTGTAGAACAGTTGTGATTTTTACATTAAGCATTTTGGATGATTTTTTGGGAAAATTATGCGACAGAATAGAAAATATGTGGCATCATAAAAATATGCCGTAAATTGCTGATATCACAGGATTTGACGCAATCGCTAAATCTCGAAAAACTGGTGGGACTGGTATTTGAAGATGCAGCTGCTGGAGTGTGTTTGTCTGGCCTTAGGACTCTTGTGTGTGTTTGTCTGGACTCATCACTCTGGTGTGTGCAGGTGTTGGCATCTGTGTGTGCTGCAGCCATCCTCAGGAGACACCTCATGGTGTGGAAAGTGTTTGCACCCAAGTGAGTGACAGACATTCTCTCTCTCTCGCTTTCACGCACGCACGCACACACAGTCCTTACACAGTCCACTGACAGTTTCTGACAAATTAGATTGCCCAGTCTTGTCTGATTTGAGCAAGACAGATGTTCTTCAGCCTGAACAGCAAAAAGACACATAAAATCTGACATTTTCTAATCGGATTCAAGCCACGAATGTTTCAAATCTGATTTAACAGCTCTGGACATGTGACTCGGACTGTTTTTTTTTTTTTGTTGTTGTTGTTACCACTCACTCACTCAGTCAAAAAGGCCTGATGCTTTACT
This sequence comes from Bryconaethiops microstoma, assembly GCA_037577275.1. Lineage (NCBI taxonomy): Eukaryota > Metazoa > Chordata > Actinopteri > Characiformes > Alestidae > Bryconaethiops > Bryconaethiops microstoma. The sequence continues at coordinate 1,436 of JBBJLS010060170.1, forward strand.
GTGCAAAAGTCTTAAACCGCCCTTCATTTCTTTATATTGTGCTTTGAATCGCTTTGTTGGTGCAAAAATATTGTTTTCTGTCTGTCAAACTGTCTTATCTTTGGCATATTGAGTAGATTAAATGAAAAGAAATGGGAACAAAGGTTCCAACCACACAGAATTCAGCAACACCAGTATACTGATCACCGCCTGATAATCTTTTTGTTCTCTTGTTACACTTAATATATTACATTGTGTCCCTATGTGTGTGCATTAGGCTGATGTTCGAGGCTTGCGGCTTCATCGTGAGCAGCGTGTTCGTGCTGGTGGGCGTCACTTTGGTCATGAGGGTGGACGTGGCCGTGGCTCTCTTATTTCAGAAACTCCTCCCGGAAAATTCCAGGTAGCACTAAAGCTCACCTTCTCCAACATGCCTGCCAACAAGACGGAAGGAAACCACATTGGACTTTTCTGCAACCCACTGTCACGTCTGGACCAAAGGGTTAATGAATGGCCTCCTGGAGGGGGAACGGTCAGCTGCTATTTTACACAGGTTTTGTTGAACACATAGACACTCTGACTTTTAATCAAAGCCCGTTGTGGCACCGCTGCCTTCGTAGTGGGAGATTATTTGTAGTGGAAGTGTTTGAGATAGTAAAGCATGCCTTTATACTGCCATAAACACCACTGACTCTGCGGATGGTTTACTGAAGTACTTAAAGGGCTGGACGTCAGCAGTATTGTGATGAAACGGCTACAAAGAATGACCTCGAGTGGAGCAGCAGTTTTAAATCTGCAGGAGTTAGCAAGCCAACTTTTGGTCGAACTGAATGTACCCAGACTAGCTTCAATTCAACCACTGGTAACCACTGAATTCATCTTCACAGTATATCCCTGGAAAACCCCTGAATCAGCTTAGTGCAGGGCTGCAACTAGAGCTGCGCAATATGCCCAAATATTGTAATTGTGATTCCTTTCAAGATATTGCAGGGTCAATATCAACACTTTTCTGGAGTTACAAAAGTTTAAATATTGTTCCAAATGGTACATCTAGTCCCCCCAATTCATACAGCCCATATATGGAAAATAAACTACAAAAACAGTTTATTTTTTCAGTTTTTAAATCATAGTTTTTGTGTTGTCACAAAACCAACACATTTAAATATATCTTCGTATTTTGGCTACCGCAGTTTAGCCCTGCCCACACTTGCACCAATTTGCCAACAACTTTAACGGTTAAAATAGACTTTTGTTGGACTACATGAAGACCTCGATTCACCAGAATACTCAGTAACTCACCTGGAGCTGTGATTGGGCACCCTGTCAGAAACATTGTGATTGGTTAGAGGCTCATTTGCATATCGCAGTCTTCTGTGATATCATTATTGCAGATACCGATATCGCAATTATATTGTGCTGCCGTAGGTGCAGCTATTGATTATTTATGTAATCATTTAATCTTCCATTCAGTTATTTAACTGTGGCATCGTGTCTTATGCCCCTTTCATTTGTCTCAGCATTCAAAGTTCCTCATTCTGTTTGTGCAACCAGCCAAATATCAGAAGCCATATCACCCCCTATGCTTCCTGTAGTGAGTTGCAGTTTGTCAGTATTCAATGTTATACCACATCAATCCTATATAATGTATTAAATGTCATCAGCACATTTCAAAATATCAATTGAATGCATTACATTGTTTTTAACCAAGTTTTCTGACTCTCTGCCATAACCAGAGGGTGTGTAGGTAGGACAAAACCAAAACTCAAGTAAACATAAATTGTTACTACAGTGAAATAATAATGGCATTAAATGTAAAAGTATCTTTTCATGAAACAAAATGCAGTAGAAGTACAAATGCAGCTTAAATAACTGGTGAAATACTGAGTGACTTGTAGAACTGCAGTCAGCATAGGAAAGTGAGTTCCGCTCTATTCTGGATCCTTTCGGTCTAAAATTCTTTACATTGCATGGCGTATGTTGAGACTGTTGTTACTCAATGACCCACCTTCATTTGCACTGCAATTTTCCCAGCGTACCAAGTTGTTAATGCCATCATCAAAAAATGTTTTTGGTTGAGTGAATAGCCACTGATGCACTGCTGCTTTTACATCATCACCACATGAAAATCTTCCTTTAAAGCTTTTTGAGCTCCAAAAAGGTGGGAATCAGAGGGTGCTAAACCTTCGGACACACCCAATTTTTGTAATTATCAGAAACCACAACACACTTTTCTAAACCAGTTTTTCATGCTGATTTCAGATCTGCTTTCAGTTTTTTTTCAGCCACATCAACTTTTTGAATTATGAGTAATATTAGATTTGCAAAAGACTTGAATGCGTTTTTTATTAAACTGCAGGCACCAATCAAGTAACTGTTTCAATATTTTCAGTGCGAAGTCAGATAAGCGCTCACTGTGGCATAGATATAATGATCAGTGTCAGTCAGCTACCACTGTTTTTTCAAAAACGCTTAGCGTATGATTATTATATGCTAAATATACCACTATCATGCAATATACAACTAGCTTCATCAGAAAAACTGTACGTGCAGGAAAAACTAAACACAGATTTGAAATCAGCATGAAAAACACTACAAAACCAACATAAACTTATCTCTGATGATTTTGACCTGTTGACCTGTGTTATTACTCTTCCAGCCTTCACCGTTTCCAACGAAAATATAAAAGTGTGGAAACTTTTTGAACGTCCCTTGTACACTGAGCTCAAAATATTGTATCTAGTATGAATACTGAGCTGCAGGAATGCAGTGCAGGAGCTGAACTGACACAGCACAAACAAATTAAAAACGAATTTGTGACTAAAATAAAACTGAGTTAAAAGTAGATCACTGACAGATCATAGATTTTACTTGAGTATGTGGAACTAGTTCCTACACACCTCTGACTAAAGCACAGCCACTGAAGTCCTGAGTGAGCTGATGAGCCTGATCTGTTGGAGTAGGGGGTGAGCAGTACAGGACTGGAAGTCAGCAGTCAGTAGTTAAGAGTAACAGACTGAACTCTTGCACAGCAGTTTACATCTCTTCTTATAGAGCCTGTTAGTGGAACAAACACTGCCTGTTTCCTGTATCTAGCGGCACTCTTGACTCTTATCTGTATTTCTGTCTGTTTGTCTGACTATATATACATCTGTCTGTCTGTGTCCATCTGTCTGTATATCTGTCTACATTTAATAACAAATTCTATTAATTATTTTGACTTGGTACATTTGAACACATTATCTCAGAATATTCCATGTAGTATTAATATACTGTGTTGGAATAATTACGTATTTCTCATACTTTTGCGAAATTTAATATCACAGTATGCCAGAATGTCCTCTAGATCACAAAATCTCAGCATAAGAAGAAAAAGGGAAAAATGAAAGAACAGGCATTCCTTCAGCATACCAAGTCAAAATATCTGAAAAATGAGTCATTAATTTTAGACAAGAACTGCTGGTTATGGTTTCCCCCCTTTACCTGTCGGAAGTGGGTTTCTGTCTCTCTGGTAAAAGTAAGTAAAATTAAGTTATATATCACCTTTCTCAGACAAGAGTCACCCAAAAAGGAGAAAAAGCAAAATAAAAAACAGAACGATTACTCACTTAATACATACTACTCTTTAACATGTTTGTTAATTGGCTGCTCTGTGGTCAGCGCTAATCTTTCTGAATAGGCTTTTTCTTAGCAATAGCCTTCACACTGCTCTCTGTTCCAGGGTCAGTCCAGCAGTGTTAAACTGAAATAAAACAGTTTACCTTGTCTGAGCTCAGCTGGTCTGGTTAGGAGTGAGGTCACTTTATCGGCTGCCTTGATTGATGTGGTCTGATGAAATTTCAGTTCGTCCAGCACACAGCGACTGTTATTTATTTATTTTTGTGTTTCTGATGAATGGGCTGATTTTCATGGGCGGTGAGAAATGAAGGGGTGAAACATGATCAGGTTCACTTTTAGCCATAAATTCAATAGCTGTTACTGCTCATGTGGTACAGGGAGTGCGGGGTGTGTGTGTATGCGTGTGTGCTTGGGAGGGTTTTGTACTGTAAATTTTACTGAAATAAGGTCGGTGGATTTTTACACACACACACACATATATGTATATATATATATGGAGGTGGATTCAGAAGGTGTGAATGAAATCGTTTTGATTGTCTTAAATAAAATGAAGCTGCTGTGAATGAGGAAGAAACTGATTAAATATTTTATATGGTTGGAAAGTGATGTGAATTGTGTTTTTATTGGCTTTGCTTCATTACTAATAGCACATTTGTCTGAATCCAAAATGCTCCCTACTTCCTCTAGAGGGTGCTGTGTAAGTTATAAATTCCAGTTTCTACACTCATACAGTGCCGAGTTTGTCCATTAGAGAGTTCTGCACACATGGCTGAATCTCCAGCAGCTCTTTGTTCATAATGTTTTACATTATTTAAAAAAAAAATTTTTTATTTTTTTTTACAGGAGTCTGTATTTTAAGTGCATTGTGTAGGGAGCAGGGAGCCTTTTGGGACACAGCCCTGCTGCTCATCTGTGTATTTCTCTTTATGGCACATTATTTGGAGTTTAGTTCAGCGTTTACAAGAACGATTAAGATTTTTCCAATATCAAATCACTATGTCAGTGTCCACTATACATTTTCAGAGTCTACTATGACATTCAGTAGCCACTGAGATTTTTTCAGTGTCTACTATGACATTCAATATCCACTATCATTCATTATCTACTATGAATTATTCTGTATCCATATGAATTATTCAGTATTTGCTACATAACATAGCAGATTTCTTTTACAATACAAAGGCACAAAAACAGAAAGAACATTGAACCAGTTCTCCATTTCTCCAGGGTTTTTTTTCTGGTCTTGAGATCACACTCCAATCTTCCGCCAGCAAAGGGCACCACATTCTGTTCCAGATAAAATAATAATTTTAAGATAATGATAATTAACAATTATTAATTTCAGATTTCATATCACTAGATGCTTTCCCTTATTTTTTATTTTTCCACTGCACCTCTGTCAAAACAGGAAACAACTTTCATTTGAAAGGAATCTTATCTGCTGTGTTATAAATACTTTTGAAGAAGGAGGGTGGTGCTGACGTTCTTATCTCTGCTGGAGGCCGCATGGGACTTTCCAGCCTTGCTGGGATAAGATGTTGGTAACATTCCAACAGGCCTGAGTAATTGCTTAGTACCTCAAAACCTCAGGGGAACAGTAACAAGAGCCAGCTGAGGTGACCATGGGTGAAACTCTTACAGTAACAGAGGACAGGATGACCAGCAGTCAGGAAAACCGCAAGGAAGCCATATTCTACGATTTTCCCGTTATATATTTTTTTACAAGAAATCACTGATGACATCCTGAAAAGCAGCACTCCTTACTGAGCATTATTAAAAATAGGATTGTCTGGAAGAGTTCTTTGCTTGATGCCATATAAGACCCCTGTTTGGTTCCCCAAAGAAACTTCAAGTTCAGGTATCAGTGTGAGAGGAAGCTTTTCGAAGCTCAAAGATCTGCCATGCAATTTAAAGAACACAAACTGCTGAAGGATCTTTTTATTTGAAAGTTTCTTGCTATCAAAACCTCCTTCACACATTTAATTAATTTACAAAAATGCTTCATTAAAAAATGAAAATTGTTCTTTTGTTCTCTTTTGTTTAAGAGAACCTTGGTTCTCAAAATGGAGTCCCAGGAGGCCCAGGGGTCTGTGATGTATGGTCAGGGGGTCCCTGATTTTATTATAACGTGCCATGGGTCAAGACTTGTGTCACATTACGTTCAGAATGAAAAGCCCAACCTTTCCACCATTATTTTAAGCCAATAGTCTATAAACTCTGAGTCTTTCTAAGATTTAACAAGTACAGGCACAACAAACTAGTGCCATTTTTAATTTTTTTATGATCATTTTGTGATTCAATCACTTTTCAACAATCTGAGCTTTTAACAATCTGCTCCCAATGCTATTAAACAGGAGCAATTATATTTTATAATTTTTTATAATGTTGCTCTAATAGAATCCATGATTGTAGCCCTTTCATTCAAATGCACCTTTTAAACTGCTTTTAACACCAAACCTTCACCTTCTGGGTGGCACTCACAGGTACAATTACAGAGGAGTTGGAACCATTGACTATGATATATGATACACTAATCAGCCATGGCATTAAAACTATCTGATCCCCCTTGTGGCACCAAAACAGCTCTGATCTGTTGAGGCATGAACTCCACAAGACCTCTGAAGTTGCGGTGGTTCTGCACCAAGATGTGGTGAGGCCTCCATTGATGGCGCAGAACTCTCTGTGATGTTCCTCAAATCATTCTTAAACAGTATTTGCAGTGTGGAGGGCGTCATCCTACTAAAATAGCTCCCTGCCCTTAGCGAACATGTCAACATGAAGGGATTTACTTTGTCTGCAACAATGTTTAGGTAGGTGGTCCACATCAGAGTAACATCCACATGAATGTAGGACCCAAGATTTCCCAGCAGAACATTGCCCAGAGCATCACACTGCCCCGAGCATCACACTGCCCCTGCTGACTCACTTTCTTCCCATCCTGGTTCTATATCCACATGATATAGAAGAAAACATGATTCTTCAAACCAGGCCATATTCTTCCATTGTTCTATGGTCCAGGTCTGATGTTGAGGTGCCCGTTGTGGGTGCTTTCGGCTGTGGACAGGGGTCAGCATGGATACTCTGAATGGTTTGCAGCCTCATATGTAGCAAGTTGTGATGCATTATGTGTTCTGACTCCTTTCTATCTGAGGCATAATGAACTTTTTCAGCAGTTTGTGCTACAGCAGGTCTTCTTTGGGATCAGACCAGAGGGACTAGCCTGCACTCTCCATGCACATCAGTGAGCCTTGGGAGCCTTGATCTCTGGTTCAGTGGTTCTTTCCTCTCAATCCTTTACATTCACCCATTTTTTTTTTACTTCAAGAACCGACTGTTCACTTGCTGCCTAATGTCTCCCACCCTCTGACAGGTATGGCTGATTGGTGTGTAAGATCCCGTTGAGTGAAACATGCAGGCACTGTTCTTCTCTCTAGACACTGGTGTTGACTAATTTTGATGTTCAGGTCAATAATCCTGTGTTCACATGATGAAAATAACGATGCTGAATTACTGAAGGCAATAAATACATACTGCCAAATCTTATTTTGTCCACTCATATGGCTATAACAAATGTACCACTTTATTAATGAAGAATATTTTTCTTTAGGGTTTAAGCGAATATGACAATCATGAAAACTCATTTGACAACCCAGAAAAAAAAGCTTTTTTACTTTATTCTCTTAGTAAATTCTCATCAGTTTTTAATGCCTGTATGTATGATTAGCACTATATTGTCTGGGATAGGAATCATGCCATGTGGGCCTAGTGGTCCAGAAACTTGAGGAAGTGGGAAATTGGCACGATGACTTCAGTAAACATCTGTAGAAGTTTGTGATGGTGAGGTAGATTAAACCTTTCCTTTGTTGCATAATGAATTCTACCGCTCCAGGCAGGTGGGCAGATTAGAATCTTGATTTGGAAATAATAGTAGTCCTTGTCTCTTTGCTTTTAACAGGTAGTGTTGCTTCTTCCCTATTTTGTACATACTGTGCAGGCAAAGGAGTGAAGGGGGATTAAGTGTGTTGCTGAAAGGCAAAATGGCAGCCTTCCATTTCCCACCGTGTTTACCTGGAACACAACCAGCAGCCCTCTGGCTAATAAACCACAGCTACCGAGCAGTCTGGGGTGATTGCTTCAGATTTTTTTCATCCTGTAAAGCTGCCATCTTCATGCTAAATGATTTGTTTTTTCATTTTATTTGTTCAGTTTAACATGCTAGAAAAAAAGAAACAATATAGCCTCATGTGGCAATCATAGGGGTCCAAACATATTTAAGCACAGTATGCTCTTTCTGGCCCAAGATGAATGGGCAGTCTTGACATGTGTGATGTGTCTCCAGAAGATTGATAAAGACATGTACAGACAAGGCTTTGGAAATTTTTAACAACGTGAGCACGAACAGGGTTCAAACTCACACAGTGAATTCAGCTAAAGCAAAGTGAATTTTTTTAGAACATTTCAAATATATGTGGCAATAAGAAGCCAAACACTGCTTCAGCATTTAGAATTATTATTGGGAATAAATCCTCCCTATGGGATTCATTTAAATCCTCTCTATTCATTTAAGTTCTCACTATGTCGTTCTGTACTTTTTTCAAAATCAAAGAACCTCTGATGGATATTTAGGTCTTTAGGTCTTTAAGTTGGAATAAGCCAGTCTGCATTGTTTGATTATTTTGCAGCCACACGTAAGCAGAGTATTAGAGAGTTCCTACATTCCTACACATTGTTGAAATGATTATTATAAAAGCTAACTAGCTGATGGCAGGCATAATTTTTTAGGTGTTTTAGTTTTCACTCACAGAGTAGCTCAAAGATGTGTCATGCCTTTTGGACAACAATGCCTTTTGCCTGAGCAGTGGGTGCAAACCTACACCTGCACACCAAATTTGATGTTTGAAGCACATACAGTGATTGATACACAATCATTTGAAGGAAGTTTTTTTACAGTAAAAAAAAGAGTTTTTTTACAGTACATTAAATTCATGGTTGTATTAAAATGTGTCTCTGACATGTGACTTACTTACCCTTAGAAAATCAACTAAAATGTAATTTGACCAGGCTGCCAACATTTTTGCATGCAACTGTATGAAGATATTTTTTTCTCAAGTAAAAGAACTCCATCCTCACATAACAGACAAGCTAAAGCAAGTCAGGTAAATCAGTAACAGAGTAACAGCTCTCTTCATTTATCTTCTCTTCAGTGGAGGAGGACTGTGGTTATTATAAATGCCAATTCATTCATTAACCACCTGTCCAGTTAATGCAAAATGATGTATTGGATGCACCTGATTCAAATGTGTACATCATTACCACAAGAGTAAAATATATTACATCAGGGTAATTACTATCAACTGGCAGACAGGCCTGCAGAAGCATAAAACAGTTTGTGCTTCTTTACTGGGGCTGCGAGACTAAAGCCGCTGCCAAGTAATGTTTTTAGCCATCTTAGACTTTTGTTTTATGTGCTTCTTCGCACCAGTGCAAAACTAAAGATGTCTATGTTCTGGGTGGTCAACTATGTTTGACCTTAAAAGAAAAAGTGAACATTTGTTATTAATTCATTATTCGATACGCTTATCCTAACGAGGGTCACAGGAGACTTTACCAGTGACCGATTGACTGTATATTTATTCTGAACTGCTGTTAATTTTTTGCACATATGAAGCACACAATTCCATTCCAGTATTCAGTGTGTTTTCTACTTGATTGCTGGTGCACAATTTTGGTTGTTAATAATTATTCCTAAATTGGAGATTTTTATTTCCAGTTCAGCGTTTATGTTTTATAGTTTTTTTATATGTGTGTATTCAATGTGTCTTTTTGTACTTTGTAAAATCTGGAGCCATGCCACCTCGTCTTTCTGTAAACATGCATATAGCTGAGATGACAAAGTTTAGTTTGGCCATGGGGGAAATGTGGAGAAGCACCCTTTACAGGTCACCAGTCCATGTCACGCACACAGGTCACGTGATGCGCATATGCAACCGGAAATTAGCGCGTCACATGATATTTAAGCCTTGGTAAGGCAGGTAGTCAGTGCACAGTCATTGAGTCTTCACTCCTCAGCCATTCCATCTACTAGACCTTCGAACCGTGAGTACTCCGGCCCTATCATACCTTGTGTGAGCTTTCTTATAGCAAAGCTGCATGGTCTACCAACTCTCTCGCGCTACTTCGCGTTTGGGTTCTTCCACCATACTACACTGGTGTAGCGACTGCCCTCTGTCCTGACAGTCCATCTCCGGACAGTCAGACAGACAAACACACTCACAACTAGAGTCAAGTTTGCATCTCCAGTTCACCTGATCTGCTTATCATTGGACTGTGGGAGGAACCTGGAGATCCTGGTATAAACCCACACAGACACAGGGAGAACCCTTGGTTGTTCCTGTTGGGTGTTGAACCCAGGATCTTCTCACTATGAACCGACAACACCGCTACACCGCCCTACATCCTTCATTCCTTCCTTCTTCTAATTTTTACAACTGAATCCAGTTAATATATTATGTTCATTTATTATATAGTATGAATATTCAAATTAATGTATTGCCTAGCTGGTGGCCTAGTGGTTAGGATGTTGCCCCTACGATCAGAAAGTCATGGGTTCGAATCCTAGTGGCACCACTGAGGTACCCTTGAGCAAAGTTCCGGCCCCACACACTGCTCCCCAGGTGCTGTGTTCCTGGCTGAACATTGCAGAGAAGAATTTTGAGCTGTTCACACTGTGTGCTGTGGTGTGTTCACATATAACAAAAATAGTCACTGTACATTTTAATGATTCCCAGCTCATTGATATTCATTGCATATGTTTTACAAGAGCACTGGACTGAATTTATCTGATATATTCATGATTTCCAGATAAATATATCACATCAACATGGTTTATTTATTTTTGGCAGTAACTGTGTAATTGTACTGTCATTTTTCTTCGTTATTCATCATTCATTAGATTAAATGAGGTACTGTTTCTGGCTGCTCAGTCAGTGGGCTGCTGGTGTGAATGTGGTTTTACAGACTTGCAGGAATGGGTTTGGCAGGCGGTGGTGATATGCCCACCTGGCAGGCTGCTCCTTTTCTTCCTGGAAAGTGACACGGCTTGGCAGAGCTGAGGGGATTTCTACAAGCTGGCTTTGCTCCAAAGGAAACAAAATGCATAATGATTACCTGCCATTTGTTCAGGATCATCTACGCTGGAGCACGTACCACCTGCAGAATGGCACAGACATCTGAGGCCACCTGACAGCATTGTATGTAAAGGTTTAATTCGGTTTATTCACTGGTAAAAGCACACAGTGGATAGGGACTGTACTGTGTGTGTGTGTGTTCAAGGTTCATGGTTTAAGGCTATTTTATTGTCATCAGCAGTGACATGTGTACCTGTGCATAGTTACCAGCATTGATCAAAGTGCAAGGAATGACAGAAGTGATATAAAAAATAGACAATACAGTACTGTAGTACTTAATGAGATTCAAATCTAAAACAATTAATGTTTATCTGAATGGTTTTAATTCTATGCAAGTTTAAAATTTTGCAAATGCAAATTTTGGGGGTTTTTTTACAGGTTGGCACAGAGTGGATGGCACATTTTGAAATTTTAAACTCTAAAATACAAGAATATTTTGGTGTTTAATTTGACCTGAGAAGTGATGCAATCTCGCTTTGTAGCCATATGGTTTGATCACTTTGAAAAAAGAAAAAGTGTTCAGAGAGCAGGAAAAGAAAACATAATGGTCTACAGGACAGACGTTTGAAGAGGAAATACAAATGTAACTCTCTGGTTTTCAATATTTTCTAGTCTGTAGAAACACATTATTTAGCCACAAAGGCTCAAACTACTGGTTTTGAACAGATAAGATAAGATAAGAAGATAAGAAAGAACTTTATTCATCCCGAGGGAAATTCTTTTGTCATAAACATGCTCAAT
>JBBJLS010060202.1:0-12955 GCA_037577275.1 Bryconaethiops microstoma
GCAGAGGAAGAATTTCGTGCTGTTCACACTGTGTGCTGTGGTGTGTTCACGTATGACAGAATGATCACTTTCACTTTGAATTACTGTTGTAATTTACCAGGCAAAGTTGGTATTTTCCTTATACTGGTGAGAGGAAAAGTAGTATTTAGACAGTGACGTTTAGTCAGTGAATATATCCACTGAACAAAACACATCATTCTTATTTAACTCATACATACAAATATTAATCAAAAGTTAGTGTATATTGATTAACCATGAGCATGTGTTAGCTACTGTTATAGCTTACTACATATAAAAAAGTCTATTAAATTGATGCTGTATGTAAAAGTTCTGATTCTTTTTAAAACTTGAATGTTTCAGAAATCACTGTAAATGTGACACAGAGGGTGCTTTTTAATCTGAAAATTTGTCAACAGAAATAACCCTGAGGTGCACCACCACTACACCACCCTACTGCCCCCATTTTATTTTCAGTTTCAGTTGCCAAGAAAATTTCTGTGTCACGTCTAGTACGTCTCGGTCACGCCCCCAACAAAGTCAGTCGCCCGAATATTAGGGGATATACGGCTCTGGGCATGAAGGTATGTGTGGTATGATTGGTTGCTAGGTGTTTAAGCAACTAAAGTGTAGTAGTGGAGCCTCATTTACTCCATACTTGGGTTGCTAGGTACCTAATGACATGTCCATCTGTTTTGTGTTTGCATTAAGTAATACCTGCTTAGTAGTTATTTGTCCCTGTTGTGTGATTGATTGTGTGATTGGTTGTGGGACGGAGGTGTGAGGATATTTATAGCCAGACAGGCCTCAGAATATTTGTGTGGTCACACCATTCCATACCATTGTGTGTGTTTGTGAGGAAATGTGGAAAGTCAGAAGTCTTGTTCTGTGTGTTTCCAGGCGTAAGAAGGAAAGGACAAGTTCAGCTTAAAGACTCGCATGGAGCGGCTAAAACTGTATCTACCCTTGCAAGACAGTGGGCTTCCTGCAGCAGCGTCCCCCATTTGTGTTCATGAGTGGTTCTGATCGGAGAGAAGGTCCTCCGATATTTTGTGTTGTGAATTTCTGATTAAAACCATATTTCCACTGCAACTCGGTCTTGAGGAACTATGTCCACAAGGCATGACGTGACAGATCGCCAGTGTGGACCCTGCAACAGTCCCCCTGCCCAGTGATGAGGAAGAGCTCCATCAACAAGTAGCGAGCCATCACGCCCAACTGGAGCAGCTCACGCGTGTGCTAGGGCAGCTGGTACAAGCAGTAACAGCTAGTCATGTGCCGATGCCTGCTACTGCTACATTTGTGAAAACAAAGCTCTATGCCTCGTCACCAGAATGGTATAATGATTTTTGGGTCAAATCCAAAGCTGCCTTCGATTTCCCGGATCACAGGAGAACCAACAGCGTGAAACTCTTGCAGCTCAAACAAGGGGGTGATTCAGCAGCAGAGTATGCCATAAACTTTCGGATCCTGACAACAGAAAGTGGTTGGAATCAGCCAGCACTGGCAGCCGTGTTTAGAAAGGGTCTAAATCCTGACCTCCAACTGTAATTAGCGTGTTGGGATGAAGGCATGTCCCTGGACCAACTGATTCAGATGACCATAAAGTTGAACAGCATAAAAAAGCTAAAAGTCCTTCTTTCAGCTGTAAAACCCAGAAGCCTGGAGATTAAAGCTCCACTGTTCATGGTGCCAGGCACTAACATCCCGGAGCCCATGGACATTGGAAATCATGCCCTGACACCCCAATAACGCAGAAGAAGAAGATCTGAGGGTCTGTGCATGTACTGTGGAGGTAGTGCACACTTGCTGGTGTCTTGTCCTCTTCTCCAGCACAAGGTCACCGTGCCTTTGACATTATCTATGATCAAAAATGCTCAATGTAAAATCACTGTGAGAATAATGTCTAATAAAATGTCTGTTTTTCATTCTGCTTTGGTGGGTTCTGGGTCAGCTGGCAACTTCATGTCCAGAGTTGTCAGACTCTATACATGTGCGTGCCATAGACAGGCACCTAGTCTTAGGGAGGTCTGTTGGCTGGGAAACAAAGCCATTAAAATTAAAAATCGAATCTAGCGATGGACAAGTGCTGCCAGTAACTGAGTGGCCAGAGCCCAAGACTGTAAAGGAACTGCAAAGGTTCCTGGGCTTTGCAAACATTTACAGAAGATTCATTAAGAACTTTAGTATGATGGCAGCACCGCTCACAGGCTCACTGAAGGGTAAACCAAAACTCCTTACAGTAACGCAAGCCACCAAAGTGGACAGTTAAAAGCCAAGTTTTCCACTGCCCTAGTTTTAAGACTGCCAGACCCTGCAAAACCTTTTGTGGTGGAGTTAGATGCCTCCGAAGTGGGTCTAGGCACGGTGCTGTCCCAGTACTATGACACTCTCCGCAAATTACATCCTTGCGCATACTCGGAAGCTGACCAATGCAGAGAGAAATTATGATAGCTAGAGGAGTGGCGTCATTGGTTAGAAGGGGCACGACACCCCTTTACTGTGTTCACTGACCACCAGAACTTAGAATACATCTGGCAGGCAAAGCAGCTGTGCCCTAGACAGGTTCGGTGGGCCCTATTTTTTAGCAGGTTTAATTATGTGATCACATATCGCCCTGGCTCGAGTAACAGGAAAGCGGATGTGTTATCATGACACTTTCCAGCGCCTGAGGCGCCAGAAATTCTGGAACCCATTATTCCATCAGCACTGATCTTGGCTCCCATAAGCTGGGATATTAATACAGAAATTGTAAGGCAAAATTCTCGTATCTTGGTCCCTCAGAATTGTCCCGAAGGAAAAACATTTGTGCCTGAAACCTTAAGAGAAAAGATCATTAAATGGACGTATAATACACCTGCTACGAGGCATCCGGGAACCCACCAAACTGTAGAGGTGCTCAGCCATAAGTATTGGTGGCCTTCTTTATGGTCAGATATGGAGAGGACAGTCCATTCTTGTTCCGTCTGTGCCATGTCGAAGACTATTCGTCAATTGCCCGCCGGGAAATTAATGCCCCTACCGGTACTGCACAGGCCATGGTCACACATCACTGTGGAATTTGTGACGTACCTGCTGGTATGAAAAGGGTACACGGTTGTGCTGGTGGTCGTGGACCGGTTTTCGAAGGGGGTCCGATTCCTTCCCTTTGCTTCCCTACCCACCGCCCTTGAAGTAGCCGAGGCACTCTTTCAAGCCGTGTTATTGCCCTATGGCATCCCTGAGGACATCCTCTCTGACCGAGGTCACCAGTTTATTTCTCACATTTGGGCGGCATTTAAAAAGAAAACTGGGAACTACTCTCAGCCTGACCTCAGGATACCATTCGGAGTCCAACGGTCAGGCTGAACGGTCGGTACAGGAGTTAGGACAGTTCCTCAGGGCTTACTGCTATAGGCAGCAGCACAACTGGGCAGAGTTCCTCGGTTGGGCGGAGTACGCTCAGAACTCATTACATCACTCTGCTACTGGCCTAACGCTCTTTGAGTGTGTGCTTGGGCATCTATCCCCACTTTGCCCCTGGGATGGAGAAACCTTGGATGTACCAGAGGTTGATAATTGGTATCGCAGGGAGGAGCAGGTGTGGGAAGGGGCTCACACGTCCATCAGCAGAGCGATAAATTATCCTCTAAATATCTCAGGCCTTTGAAGGTTAGGAGACAGGGGAACCCTGTCGCATTCGAACTAGAATTACCTCCTGAGATGTGGGTTCATCCTGTCTTTCATGTGTCTTGCCTTTAACCAGCAGTGACGGGCCCGTTGGATGGAGGGGAGGTGGTACCCACACTCCCTGAGGCTATTGAGATCGAGGGGGCCCCTGCCTACTGGGTTAATTGTTTATTGGACTCTCAAAGGAATTGTGGAGCCCTCCAGTATTTGGTGGACTGGGAGGGATATGGCCCCGAGGAGAGAAGCTGGGTCCTGTCCAAGGAGGTACTCAGTCAAGAATTAATTGCTGACTGGAGTCGGCCTGATCGCCCTGCTCCTTGTCCTCGGGGGCGTCCTCCACAGGGACCAAGGTTGGGAAATCGACTCGATTGTCGTGGTCGTCCTCATATGGCTTCAAGGGTAGTCGGGGTACTGTTATGTCTAGTACGTCTTGGTCGACATGACATTCTGTTGCACAACATGACATTCTGTTGCTTAAAAGAATTGCTTGTCTATTCTTCTGTCTCAGACATAATCATATAATTCTTATTCATTATTGAAAATCATAATATATTTCATATATAATTATTGTTTTCAATTGTGCATTTTAATTTGATTGAATTTATTTTATTTGAATTTCATTTAATTGTCTCATTTTCATTGTGGAAAAACATCCCTGGATGAAAGTTTTTCTTCACCATTTTTGCTGGTGAAATTAACACTAACTTTAAGACAGAATGTTCCCTCTGGCTTCCTTTTTCCCTTTTCTCTGATTTAACCACCATTTTAACCCCACTAAAAGATTATTAATGAGAAGATGAGTTGGGTTAAGTGTTTTGGGAGTAGGATAAACACAAATGTAAAATACAGGGTGACTCTTGGCCCAGTAGGCTATTGTGCAGCATTATTTTGGGGAACAGTTCAGCATGAAGAAGGTGGAAGCACATTCGTCACTGATGAAAAGCAAACTGAAGTTTCCCCAGGTTTGTCCTTGATTGAATTAATAGAGCGATGGAAATGTGCTCTCACTGGCGCTGGACCTTCATAGCCACAGGCTAGCATATAGCATTTGTACACTGTTGTACTCCCAGTCTATTTTCTACAAACTTATATATTCATGCAAGACTACAGTACAATATTTATATATTGTGCCCTCAATACATGCTGCAACAGTAAAAGCAAAAATGCATTTTTATGCTGTATTCTCAAGCAGCTTGAATATATCTGCTATGTGAATTTAATGTTGAATTTACACCAAGAGTAAGTGTTACACTGTTTTTAATTTACAGCACATATCCAGTGGTATACAGACCCCTCATCTAATTAAGCAGTTCAGTTAATTGGACCACTTAAGAGCAGCCACACAAGAGCCCAAGTTCATCATGCCCATTGCTGAGAACTGACAAGAGAGGTATAAAGCTGTCCCAGGGTTGGGGTGTGGAGCAGCACAACTGCCTTCTCTGGAGAACAAACTTCATCCCCGTTATCTTTGGGATGAAGTTTGTTACCCAGAAGGAATTATACAGAATCTGTACCTGACCTCACTAATGCTCTTGTGGCAATGTTCCAATATCTAGTGTAAAAGATTCCCACAAGAGCAGAGGCTGCAGAAGAATAGGGCTTGCTAACATTTCCAGACTCTTAGTTCACTCCCCTGAGAAGCTTTTCCAAGACATTATGATTCTCCACTTTTTGCCACCCAGTGAACTCTTTGATTGTGCTGGCAGCGAGTTTTTTGGGTCATCATTATTCTTCTGCATGATAAAGCACCAGCCACTGAATGCAGAAGCTTTTTCTAGCAAGATGTTTATGTCCTTCGCACAAGACCTTCTTTTTAGCTTCATTTATTTTTACTGGAATCAACAAAGATGGATAAACATTTGCAGTACAGTCCTGGCAATCTAATCCATGGTATTACACTTCTGTGGCATTCTATAAAATGAAAATATGTACATTTGAAATTCCACACTAATCATGCCATAACAGTTTGCTCTAAAACTTCAAAATGTTACTTGTTACTTGAATGTGACAATCTTGTTATATATCTTCACATATTTTACCTGTAAGTAGTGTTTCTCTTATTTTCAGAAGCAACTTCAATTTTATATGAAAAAGACCTGAGATCTATGAGATCTTGCTAGCACATCAAATATTAGTCATCAAACATCAAAAGTCCCACCAGAAAGTTCTTTTCTGCTTTGTGAGTTATATTTCAGTTCCAGAATCAAATATGTAACTGTAACAACAAAAAGGGAAATAGCAGTTAAATATTTAAAATAACGCTCCAAAAAGTATCAAGGTGATAGAAGAACCAGTCTTAGGTCTCTAAAGAACCTTTCAATGAATGGTGCTTCCAAAACATGTAAATGACACTTAGGGACACCTTGTGGGAAAAAATGTATGTATCCTCCACGTAAAGAAAAAGTTGATTATCTTTATTTATTGATTTATTTTTCCTAAAACCATATACATCAGGGAAGAACTATTTAGGGACATTCTTTCTTAAACAGTATAACAGCTTGTTTAATACATTGTTTTTATTTTAAAAATAATAATATAGTTTTTAAAAATAAACACAATACATTAATAATTAGCACAAAACATGTCCAGCCACATTTATATATGTTTGTGGTCATGAGGGCTCTGCATTTTATGGTATCATGCAGACAATGGATGCTGACTGAATTATTGAGGGCTTCTGCCTTGCAACAAGCATCAGGTATAAAAAAGCAAACACTCAAAATGTCAGGAAGTCTGGGACAGGTACCTGCCATCACTTCAGTAACACTCAAGTAAAACTTTGGGCTGATTCTGTAGGGTGTCTGAAAGACTAGAAGCAGTTCAGTCCTGTGGTGTCATAACCAGGGGGTAAAAATGTAGACCTATAGTTTCTGTTTGAGCCAGTTTCTTTATGCATTTTACAATTTTGTCCCCATTTTAGTCATGTCCAACTCTAGGTGTGTCAGATCCAATCAGACCCCATACCATGCCACTTTTGCCCACAATGACACCTAATGCCTAAATTTATTTCACCTGGGTTCTAATCATATAAGTTTGATTGGCCATGAATACCTCAGACTTCTGAAATCGCATTTGTGAAGTATTTCCAGTAGACTGTTCCTGCAAGTGCTGTCTATATCCTGTTATTCCAATTATGTGGTTTGAATGTCCCTGTCTGTCTTTTCCTGTCTTGCCCCTA
Organism: Bryconaethiops microstoma; assembly: GCA_037577275.1. Classification (NCBI taxonomy): domain Eukaryota; kingdom Metazoa; phylum Chordata; class Actinopteri; order Characiformes; family Alestidae; genus Bryconaethiops; species Bryconaethiops microstoma. The sequence goes on from JBBJLS010060202.1 coordinate 6,845, forward strand.
TTATTTTTTTTTTCTTGTCTTGCCCCTATTTTATTGCCCCTAGTTTATTGTGCTCTCTTAGACTCCCAGCCAAGGATGGCTTTGTCATCATCACTGACCAAACTCAAATTCTTTCTGGTTGTTCCAATTGAGCCTTGGTTTTTGTTTGAACCATTCCTTGTCTTGTACAGCTGTTGCATGAACCTCCAATAAATCTTCACCTTTTCTTTTAGAAGATTCATTTAATTCTTGTTGGCCTTGATTTGGACAGCAGCTGAATGCAAATAATGATGATGCAATGATACAACAGGCTGATTGTATAGGCCAGACCTGGGCATTTTACGGACTGCGGGCAACATACGGCCCTTTGGGTATCCCTGTCCGGCCCGCCGTATGTCAGTCATAAACACAAATGAATAATGTTGACAAAAAATCGATTCTCAGATACTAATCGATACTAAAATTTAGTATCGAGTTTGATATCAATTAGCATTGGTATCGATACTTAAACACCAGTTTTGCATCTGCCAGTTCATGGAAATCCCCGCAGACTACAACAATTTTCAACAGGCATTGCAGCGGGCAGCCCATCCCCCAGCTACCTGGAGGACCCAGTGTTTACATGACAGCCCATTCGGGATTTAAAGGTGAGTGCCGCTTTTCTTCCTCAGTAGAGAGCCAGGGAAGTTTTCGGGGAGCTTTGGGGCTTTGGAGTCCCGAGGCTCTCCCTCTGGCTCTCTACTGAGGAAAAAAAGTGGCACGCACCTTTAAAAACAGCTGTCACAGAGCATTTTGCCCCCTTGCGCCGCAATATTTTACAGGGACCCTGAGCTCCCCAAGACCTATCGAACGAGGCCGATCGTGAAGCTCTCCTCCGCAGAGAACCGGCGTGATGCCCCCTGAGCACACTTTAAATTATTTATTAATAAGTTCCTGTGTTTGTTTTTTCCCCCCTGTAGTATCGAAAATAGTATCGAGCACCATCCTTAGTATCAGTATCGAGTTTGAAATTTCAGTCTTGTGACAAGCCTATCAAAAAATATAACTTACTGCTTTTTACAATGGGAGAACATTAATATTGAGCAAAATTAAGTTCATGTTGTCATTGGTTGTGGCCCTTCAACAACAGTTCAGATTTTTTATGTGGCCCCCTGTAGAAATTAATCGCCCAGCCCTGATGTAGAGGCAGTTGCAGAACAGGACCCAGGCAAGCCAGGCATGTTTCAGATCGAATGGCCACAACGAAGACCTCATTTTGTGTTAGGACTATGGTTTCATTTATATATAATTCATGGAAGATCCATTTGCTTAAGCCACCAGTGATGATTCAAATCTTATTGCTATTCAGCATGTATGCAGAAAGTGAGCCGCACCTAAATCAAACTTGCACACTTTTGCATTTATTCCAGAGGTAGTCGATCAGTAAAGGCATGTTTGTTCAGCACTAAAGCTACAAGGCTAGGGTTGCAAACACACAGTAGTCACCTAACTTGTTTCCTTAAAAATGCATCACCAAAACTTTTCTCAGCCAGCTATCCATGTGACTATCTAAATCTTCATTAAGGTTGTGTAGACTTGTTGATGTGTTTTAGGGCACAGTCCTTTAATTTATTGCTTGTTTGTGAACACCTGCCCTGGTAGTTTCTGAAGTGGCTGCTTGTAGGGGTGATGTTTTTTATTCCTTTTTATAGCTTACAGTAAGTTGTACTGTGATAAAACAAACCTGTTGTGCTCGACTTACTTAAGAGTTGGATGTGGTATGAGCAGGTTGAGAGACGGTTTGGTGAAGATATATTTACAGAGATGCAGTCCTAAACTAAAGAAGCGTCATTTAGACACTAAACATGTCTTTGATCATCTGGGACAAGTGGAAAAATGTGTTAATTGGATTTTTCGCTGATGTATTCCTTTAAGTTTCTCTGCTTGTTATCAGAGTAATTCCCGGAAAGAACAAAGCTGTTTAACATTAAGGTCCCCCAACAATCTGGGAAATGAATGTGTCTGGGTCTATTTTTGGTTGTAATAGCAAAGGTGTTCCTCCACTTCTCCACTATTTATTACACCTCCTAAGCTGGCTTTATATATGAGATATCAAGTACCTGCTGCGTCACATCAGTCAACTGCTGTTCCATGATATATGTGGTATTTAAGCAACCCCCTATATTTAGTTTTAATTACGAGCCCATACATTTTACCCAAGTTGTGTGGGTTTAGGGATGAAAAATGTAGCTTTCTGGCCTGTGATGAGCATCTGTAGCGAAATTAAACGAATCAAAACCCAAAACTAATTCTCCCCAAAGCTCTGGCTATTTAGAAGATTGACTAAATCTTATGTGAGCTTAAAGCTGTTGGCGCATATCTCTCAGCACATCAGAAGACTCGCTTACTTCTTCAACTGTGTAATCAAATAATCAGTCTGTGTCAACAAACATGCACTGAAGACTGATTAAAACACGGTCTTCCCAGCAGCCAAGGATAGCCACAGCGTTTCACAACGTCACCACGTTACCGTTCAACACAGACAATACGACTCCAGTCCAACAACATGACCTGGAAACAGGAGGAAGAGCCTGGCCTTGCCAGAACCTGATGGAAGACACATGTACAGCCAGAGAAAATAGGTAAATATTGTTTAAGGTCATTTTGAAATGTTGTTAAAACAGAGTTTCGAAATGTGATGTAAACACACAAGGCAGCCAAGTGTAAAATCACCCCATTAAAACAATATCGCAGACACGGCCTCTTCAGACTTTCAAATGTACTGTCTATCAATGAAACGTCCAAGCTGGCTTTTGAAAGATTTTCTTACCATTTCCCTGCATTTCCATACTGCTATAAAATGTAAATACTTGTACATTTAGTCTTATTATCAGTATTGCTACTACAGTATGGCTATTAATATTTGTGGCACTATTATTATTTTTATTACTTGACGCATTTTATCACTTGTTTGAATGCATGGCCTAATAGGGATGGGTGATCCTTCTCATTTTCTTCTTGATTGGATATCTAAGCATTTCCAGGGTTAGGGTTAGGGTCCCAATACCAATACCAACAGTATCCTGGCAATATAGTGCAGTGGTAGTGTGCATGCTTTACATGGATGAGGTCCTGGGTTCAATCCCTGACTTGTATTGGTTGGGGCAACTGGTGGCCTGGTGGGTAGGGAGTTGCCACTATGACAGGACTGCCAGGGGCACCACTGAGGTACCGTTCCCACACACTGCTCCCTGGGCACCATGCTGCTGAATGCCCACTGCTTCACTCAGATGAATGGATTACATGCAGAGGGTTCAAGCAATTGCCTCTGGGATGAATGTAGTACATAAAAAATATTATTAAAGTGTTCTTGTGCATATAAAAAGGCGATTCTTTGTGAATTACTCAGTAAAGTTGATATTAATTAAAGTATTAAATAAATCACACACATTTGAGCTTTGTGGTGTGAAATATCTCCACATGATCTTCTATCGCAGAGCATTCACTCTCACGTGACTCCTAGCATCAGTCAAACACATTTTAATATGAAGTTGAATACTGGTCTGTGCATGAGGATTGATACTTAGAAAGATGAGTCAGGTTCAGACGTATTGATATATCAGTGACCTGAGCGACGAAACAACTTTAGCAAGCTGATTATCACTTTCTAAAAGAAGAATGTTCAACTTGAAGGCTGCTGTCAATGGCAGTCTGGTAGTTCACCTGTTTAAATGCACTCGTCTAAACCAAGCAAAGAACAAATGAGTTGAATAGGATGTGTTAGAGCAGGGAAATCCCTGTCCTCAAGGTTCTAAATCTATGATCTGAAATTTTAGTGGTATTTGTAGTTTTTTATGACTTTGCTCAGTACTCTTTGTAGTAAAGACCACTTCGCCCAGGCAGTACCTTTGCCAGCATTGTTCATTTGCTGGTCTATTTTCATGGTGCCAGATGAGAAAGTGGTGCAGGAGCCTTATTGATCATAAGAATTGAATGGATGATGCTGTGGGTTTCTCTGCCAGCGTGTGTCTCTGTTCTCGCGGGTTGAGTCACCGGCCAGGCTCCTCATTACTCAAACTGTGAGAGGTGAAGGGATCTCGCTACACCCACACTGTCTCCTGCCCTCAGATACATCATTCTCAACAGCTGACATTTGCCCGGGTGGCCACCAATCAGGAGTGTGCCTGTTTTACTGAAGTTAATCTCAACAGGAGACTTGTCCACGAATTGTCTAGGAACATGGAAGACACTGTTTAAAGGAGGAACTCCTAGGGAGTCAAAGTAGGATGTTAAAGGAGCTTCACAGACAAAAATTCTCATTCTACTAGGCGTCCTACTGAAAAGCCACATATATCTTATGATAACACAATAACTTCACGAGATTAATATCATAATAGTTTAAAGAGCCTGCTTATAATAATTTGATTCTATGTTATTTAAAGGAACCATTTATGAAGATTTATTTTTAAGAAAGCTGTTGCAAATTATATAAAAGAGTTGGCCAACATCAGGGTAAACATAAATCAAAGCAGCATAAAAACATTAATGGCTGGTTTCCCAGACTGAGATTAAGCCTAAACCTGGATCAAATTGGATCTCTAATGCTGAAACACCATCAGCACAGAAGTTTAGTTCAAGACTAGGCCAAATCCATTTACATGCGACTGGCCCTAGATGTTTACTATGCTGCTGTTTTTTTAAATCTTTGTGTTGTAACTGAACTAAGTTTTGGAATGAACTGACAAAAGATTTCACCTTTTTAATTAAATTAATCAAACCACTAGGCTTTTTTTTGCTCGGCCTTTTCTCATGGACAAGATTTAGCAAATTCATTGTGGTTCGAATGTTCATTCAGCAACTATTTAATCAACACACACCACACAAACATATGATATCAGACCCTTTGGTGAAAAGTCCCTCAGGGGAAACTTACATTGTTTCAACACAATGTTTTACCTGTGGTTTAGTGCACTGAAATCTGTTTATTCCGATTCATAAAAGTGATTATAATCATGATTTGAGAAGATCTTATCTTTTACCACAAATGACCTATTACACAGATTATTCATCTTTTTGTCTGGAGGCGGTGTTACAGAAATGTGCCTTGATATACAAGTATAAATTTGATTGGTTTTGGAATCAAACCAACTTACATGTTATCTTATAGCTTAACTGGAAAGTCTCTTTAAGGCTTGTTCATAATGTGCTATTTGATTGCACAAAGTCACTCAATTAAATGATCGATTTTAGACACAAATTACCTCCAAAGTGCTTTGATCACTGCCAGCCATTTGGGGTTGTCCATTTGTTCATCATGCTCCTCTGAAATAACACAGCACACTTATGAATACAAATAAGGGACAATCGTGAGAAAAGTATGTGCTGAATAATAGTGGAATCTAGGCTATTTTTAATTTTAATGGAACATTTCTGTCATTTCTGGAACTGATTTTGTCAATGAATGTCAGTTTTTTCCCAAAATAGCACAGATCTATATTGAGTGTAGACCTATGAACAAAAAAACTGCATCAAAAAATAAAATACCAGGAAAGTGACGTTCTGATACTCCAGCATTCAATCTGGAGTAAATAACCTTTATTGCAATGCAGATAAGTATATTAAACTTTAACCAGAAGGTCAGCCAGTATCAACAGACTGATTTCACATGCTGCCATCATGTTTGATCAAATGAAGTCAATATGATATCATTTTAATGACTTTTCTGAACTACTCATGGGGTAATTTCAGATTCTGTGGCTGAACATAATTTCATATCAACTTCACTTGTTTATCAGTTGATTGGTTAATGATATCAAGGGGCAGCTGGAATGAGTGAGAAAGGATGGCAAAATAAGGTTCATTTTACAGATGTTTACATATAACTAGAGCCTAAGCTGTAGATTCACACGTCTCGTCTCTGATTCTTCTTTAAATACATTGTGACACGTTAACGTATAGCGAAACTATTCCTAGATCCGTTCCCCATTTGGGCTCACTTTTTCAGGCCCATCAACATCCATCTGTGACTTCTAGCAGTATATCGTTGCTAGCATGGGCTAGCACCATCATAGCCCCCACGGATAACGACCGAGACCTAGAGCTGTACACGCACCCCCGACCCCCCAAACCCCCCAACCCCCCGACCCCCCGGAC
>JBBJLS010060222.1:0-12954 GCA_037577275.1 Bryconaethiops microstoma
AAGTATGTTTACAGTTTTTATGCCGTTAGCTGTCGACTCTATTCTGTGTCGTGTAGGAGGATATAAATATTAAACTTAATCATTTTGTGACATTGAATATCGATTTACTTGAAGATTGTTTCCATTATATTTTTTAAACAAACTAAAATGTGCAGGAGTTGCACTTTAGAAACAGGCGTTGAAAAATGACTGTAAAATTTCAATTAAAAAAATGATTTCCTGTAAGAATTGCTTTCCAATAAGTAAAACAAGTAAAACGCGATTTTCCGATAAATAAATGCTTTTGTACTGAGTGAGTTTTGGAAATTTGCTCTTCATTTGTCAACAGCTCATCTGACCACATCAGTTTTTTTTACATCTCTGTAGAACCGCTGTGGCTCTTAAACATCTTTAGTCCCACTTGCCACTTGATCACATTGGGACTGAAGTTCTTGCCATCTGCACCATAACAATGAAACTAAAAATAATGACTCTTTCGAAGTCACTTATATCTTAATTCAAAATCAAGGCCAGTTGGACCTGTTTGGCAGCGTCTGCACTCGTTATGCTTCACTCATTTAATAGTTTTTTCCTTTCATTTGTCACCCTTTTCTAACTAAGAATCATCTGTGCAAGTGATGAATCATTCATCACGACAAAGCAATGTGTTACGCTCCAAAACCCTTATGTCTTGTTATTTAAGGAAGAGCTAATCTAGCAAAAGACACAAGCTGGCTTGACATACAGTAACCTATTCAGACAAAAGCTGTGGGCTGGTTTAACCCTTGGCATCGCACTTATTGAACAAGATCTCAAGTTCCGATACCACACAGTCCATTAAAAGGTGCACTGGGTCGCTATGGAACTGCATTATGAATGAGCCTTTATTCGTATAATGGGCTAGTATAAACGCTTATGAATCTACTTTAAATTGCAGCTGCTGTTCGATCTGTCCTATATGACAAATGCAGCTGCATTATCCTATAATTGAGCCTCTAGAGGACTGAAACTAAAAGGAGAGCCTGCATGCTAGATAAGTGGGAAAAACGGGACCCCTGAGACCCTCAAATGGTCTCCTTAGCTCAGGGGCATTTTTAAAGTGAGGGGGAGGCACCGGTCTACGCGTGGGGGGCGGGGTTTGGGGTGGGGGCGGGGTTTGGGGTGGTGGGTTTATGGGTTGCTGCGTGCGTGCAAAGTCTCGGTCCCCCCCCCACCAAAGTTTGGAAACTGCTGCCCTAGGCTACGTTAAATTAATGTTCAACTAAACTTTTTTTGAACATTCACTTAACGTGGCCTAGGGCAGCGGATTCCAAACTTTTTTTTCTGCGCACAGTGAGGCTGAGTTACCTGCTCCGGGTTCGAGCAGCCTGTCTGTGACCTGACCAATCACTTCACTTGCATGCGGTGAGTTGGAGGCAAACACCACGGATTTCCAGTGGTGTGTGTATTCTCCTATCGATTAAGTGGAATGGATTTTTTCGTGAAAGATTCAAGATTCAAGATTCAAGATTTAACAGAGCTGGGGGCACTAATATTTTATGTTAAATGTGAGGGGGGGGGGGGGGGGGTCCTAACAAATAATTATGAAATGTGAAGGAACTGAACTGAATGGCGGCGCCTTAGCTGCATTCAGTAGATCAGTCTGACTATAATTTCCCATCATCATTCACTATTATGTGTATGGTGCCATCTGCTGGGACACATGGAAAGATTTCTCATTTTTCTCCAGCAGTAGAATCCAGTATATTTCTGTTTGATGTCTTTGATATATTTGCTTATATTTGATTCAGCATCATTGTTTTTGTTATCTTGTTTGTTCATGTTAAGCACAGTTTATCATATCATTTAAAATACAAAATTCTCCTATTCCAGAAATCTTTGATCAAACTGTTATGACTTATGCCTCTTAAAAAAAAAAAAAATCTGGGTTTTGATTATGTCACTAGGCACATTTGAGTATGGAGAAACCAATTAACCAATAATATCTTGGATCACCTTTTTCCACTAATACTTAACATCAAGTGAAATGTTAGCTCAGAGAACCTCCATGGCAGTGCATGTCATTTCAAATATGTCAAGGTAAGGAAGGAAAAAAATTATTTATGATTCAAGTTGACTGTAGCAAATACATCGTATTATTTTAATTCCCACCTACATCTATATGTGAGGATCAGAGTGGATTTGTTCACAATGGGATGGGGGGGAATGGAACCAGACGACCGCCTCCAAAAACTCCATCACAGAAAGTTAAAAGGTTAAAGTTAGAGGCACTAGTTAGTAACCACACAGTAACACCATAGCAACCATTACTAAGTACCTAGCAACACCATAGCAACCACTTAGCAACAACAACACCTAGACAGCAACTGTGCAATCACAGTAGACATCCACCTCCAAACGTTCCCTCACAGAAAGATAAAACTTTAAAGTTAGAGGCACCAGTTAGTGACCACCCAGTAACGCCATAGCAACCATTACTAAGTACCTAGCAACACCATAGCAACCACTTAGCAACAACAACAGTTACACAGCAACTGTGCAATCGCAGTAGTCAAAAATGCATTTGTTTAAATGAACCAGACATTTTTTGCTCAGACGGATTCATTTCTCTGCTGTTTTCACAGTTATGCACACTTTTTTTCCACCTGTTTTGGGCGCAGAAGAGGCCTATATTTCGCTCTCAGTGCCTGTAATTTACTGAATATTTGTAACTGTCATTTTGGTTATTGATAAAGAAATGATCCGTTTGTGACTGCAGTTTGTAAAGAGTTTCTTCTATGTTGTTTTGCTCCCCCAAACTCCAGCCATTTTCAGCCACTGTATGTGTGGTTTTAGTGGGGGCAGTTCTATCCTCTCCCCTGAAGATTGAGCACTCAAACCCGGCTGAAGGCAAACTTCCTGTTTTAACACTAACCAATGTTTGGGCACATGCCACTTAAATTAGCAATTTGTCTGAAAATTGCTCATTGAAAATAAATGGAGAGAAGGGGTGAGAGTCATAGAGAGAGAGAGAGAGAGAGAGAGAGAGAGAGAGAGAGAGAGAGAGAGAGAGAGAGAGAGAGAGAGAGAGAGAGAGAAAGTAAAAAAAAAAGTAAAAATGACCAAAAATAACAGAAAATAACACCCACTTAACAAAACCACCAAATGTTACCTTCCACCCCTTCAACCCACAATAGGGCGATTTATAGTATGTGATTAAACCACTAGACACACATGAGGAAAACAAATAAACAAAACTACAAACAACAAAAGCAACAGTAAACATGTGTACAGCAACAAAGACATATTAATAAACTCCATATTAATAAACTGATCTGATCTGTACCAGCGAACGCACTCACCTAAAACATCTCTTTCGCTGGATTTAACCAAAAATAACCTGCATGTGAGACCTGTTTACCAGGATGGATCCTCAGTTCATGGCAGCTGTTTCATTTCTATTGTGTATTAAGAAGATTCATTAAGAATTATACCTCCATCAACTGAAACCGATATTACAGATGAAACACTAAGTTAGTTTGTGAATGATTGTACTTCAGTCTCTGTCCTTCTTCATCTTAAGGAACACAAAATGGACATCGAGTTTTAAAGCTTTCACACATAAATGGCTAAAAACGTCAGCTTTCCCGTTAAAAAATACCTCAGGGTGCCATATATATCATATTCATTGTCCTATTTCATATCTACCATCATTATTTATTATTATATAACATGCTGCTATGCTGCTGTACAGGTCCTCACTCTGTTTACATTGCTGTGCTTATATGGAACAGTGTACTTTAACATCCCACGTGCACACTGTACATATTTAAATCTGCCAGATTGTTGCTACACTGTATAACTTTAAAAAAACAACAACTTTGAAATCCTCTAATTTAGCTTTCATATTTTTACCTTTAACTTGTGTTCCTTTTATTTGTTTTTGCATTTAAATTTGTATGTATTTTGAAATGTTGCACAGTCATAAAAGGAGCAGATCAGGATACATTTCACTGCGTGTTGTACTTCTGCCACTTTGCATGTGACAAATAAAGAACCTTGAATCCTGAATAATTAAACCTTAAACAGAGATTCGACCAGCAGGTGGCGTCAACGTGCAGAGTTTCGAGTCTTTAAGCAGCGACCCATCATTGGAAGCGATATTAGAAACAGTTTGGAGAGAGGCAACGTTATATTTTTTGACAAAAAAATAACTATTAGTTTACAAACAAACTTTATGTTTCTAAACTTCGAACGAACAGCACCATATTAACACCTCTTAAAAGTTAAAGTTGACTATCAGAACGCAATCGTTAAAACCATTAAAGGTACACGAATAACCGTTTTGACACTTGCATTCTAACATATGCTAATTAATCGACAAAAAATATATTAATTACACACAACAGGCGGGAGAGTCTAATGAATTCTGGGGGACTTTTATTTTACACGTGGCTGATATTGAATTAATGAGGTGGGCGTGCGTCAGAAGTCAGAGAGGTTTGTTTGCTTGTTTGTTTATTTATTTATTTCTATCTATCTATCTATCTATCTATCTATCTATCTATCTATCATTTTCTTTTCTGATTTTGGACTAAATTAATCTACAGTTGGTTGAGTATGTGGATTTCAGCGTGGCAGAGAGAAGGGCTTGTATTTTGAAAGGTGGTGCTGCGTGCCGAGGTCGTGTCTCTGCAGGGAAATGCGAAACTGCACGTTGTTGCAGAGCTTCGGGATCTTTAATTCTCTGCGACTTTCATGGATCTCCCTTGTCCAGAGTGGGCAGAACATGTGGAGCAGAGATGGACCAAGCTGGGATCTGGGAGAAGAAAGAGATTCTCTCTTCTGACAGACATGGATGAGATTTTCACCTTCGCACAGTCTCTAGTGCAGTCAGTATCACTACGAAACCAAACCCCTTACAATTACTTTAATTTTGACCTTAATTTCCAGGAAACTAAGGAAAACAGAGGGGAAAGTGCACAGATTAAGGTGATTAAGGGGTAAAACTACTGAATTTCCCCTTTACTTTTTCAAATTTGCCCCTTAAATAATAGAACCTACTGAATTAACGCCTTAAATGCAAGATTAAGGGGTTTCACACTCGTGCCTTAAAAGGGATCGGTTCACAAATTAATGGTCACTTAATTCAAATGAAGGGGTTTGGTGCATTTTCAGGGGTAAATTAATGTAGGGTTAAGCACATTTTAAGTACATTGTGTTTCGTAGTGTTTACATTCAGTACTGCTCACTTTACATTCAGTACTGATCACATTACTTTCATCACTGCTCACTTTCAGTGCTGCTCTCTTTACTTTCAGTACTGCTCACTGTACATTCAGTACTTTTACAAACTTCTACTGAAACCCAAATGTCCTTCAGTCTCACTGAGCTGTAATGCATGGCCTGTTCATTTAGTATTAATTCAAGGTTTGTTTAAGTGTGTTAAAATGCATCGTTTTAAATAATGTAGTATATAATAACTTTAATTGGGGCACCTGGTGGTTAGGGAGTTACCCCTGTGATCAGAAAGTCGTAGGTTTAAATCCCAGGACTGCAATTGGCACCACTGAGGCACCCTTGAGCAAGGCACTGTCCCCACACACTGCTCCCACAGTGCTGTGTTTCCGGCTTCCCCCTGCTTCGCTTGGGTGAATGGGTTAACTGGGTTAAACGCAGAGAAAGAATTTCACACTGTGCTGTGGTGTGTTCATGTATGAGAAATGTACACTTTACACTTTTTAAAATTGTCCTCTGTCTCTTTTGTGTCTCGCTATTTCATCACAGACGAGAAGATCTTAAAGCTTTGTCCAGAATTGCCGAGAGCTACTCTGTGAAGAAGTCTGCTGGATATGCAGCCCAGGTCAGGGAGCAGGGGAACCTCAGTTTTAAGGTCAAGGACTACACATCCGCTGCTCTGTATTACTCCAAGGTAAGGACAGGGTCAGGTTCGAATCCTGATGTTTCATTATAATAGCAGTGTTCACATGGAGTGCATTGCGTTGAATATTGCGGTATACGGTGAGTGATTCTCAGGGACGTGGCATTGAAGCACAGTACTAGGATTCTTTGCTGTCAACCAGTTCAGACAGATTACACACAGAATATAATGTTGCAAACAGGGCTGGTGCAGTTTAGAGATCACACCTGAACGAGTTTACATGGGTCTGTGTCCTCGGAACATGTGGTTTAAACACTATGGCCCAGTTTCCCAGACAGGCTATAAGACTAGTCCTAGACTATATTTCTCTTTCAGTGGAAAATCTCCATTCATTATACTGTTTTTAGTGCAGGACTAGGCTTAGTCCCTGTCTGGGAAACCGCTGCTAAACGTCAGTTTTGTGGACAGAAATTAAGTGGCTCAGTTAAATGGCTTGGCTTAATTCCTGTATAGGAAACTGATTTATAATCTTCATTCAGAATGACGTGTAGTCCAGGACTGGAAGCAAGACACCGTGTGTGAAAGTAATAAAAAGTACACGGAGCACTTTTTAGTGGTTTGGTCAGACTGTGGCAGGATCGGGTAACTGGGAACACTGGAGATTTTTCAAAAACGTGTTCATTGCCGTGGACAGAATTGTAATATTTATTAAAGCAAAAAACAATCCTTAGTGGCCGTAAATCGTCCGTGTCAGGATAAACACCATTTATCCAGGCTGTGTAAAATCTCCCTCCTAGTTAAATGCCTGCTCCGTTTCCTTATACAGTCTGTTTTTGTTTTCCTTGGAAAATCCCAGAGTAGTTCTTTAGTATGGCTTTATAGGAGCATCTGCTAAATGTCAATGTAATAATGTATTTGTGCCATTTACCAACTAAAATCTCGAATATGTGAGTCTCCAAGACGTTGCAGTAGGTGATTGGTTAGTTGGGCCTGTTCATTTAATTTATTTTATTTTTCTGTGGCAGGTCGCCTATGAGAAAAATTGCCAGCAGAAACCCTGCCATGATGTGATGCCATCAGATTTATTGTCGGTTTAGCTGCCGATAAGGTGGACTTGTGCTTGTTTTGAGAGGACAGGTGTCACCCAATGCACAGCTGTGTCTTCCCTGGTTTAGCAGAACCTGTGTTAAACTGCTACAATATGCGTAAAATAGTACAAAGTTTGTGGTTCTTGTACGTCGTGAGGATGTTTCGGGCCTTTCTGACTCTCCCTTTGATATTTCAGGGTGTGTGCCATGCTGAAAAGAACACAGAGCAGCTGTCTTTATGCTATGCCAACCGTTCAGCCGCCCTCTTCCACCTTGGTCTGTACAATGTAAGAGTCCATCCAAGTCTAAATCAGTTTTGCAATTTTCCTTCCAGTATCGTTTGTGTGCCAAAGCAAGGCATGCCTATGCGAGTCAGTGTTATTTAGCCTTGTCTGTTACTTAGAAATGCGAGGAGGACATCCAGCGGGCTCTTGATGAAGGATACCCAAGCCACCTGCAGGGCAAGCTGATGGACAGGCGGGCACAGTGCGTGAATCGACTTCAGGAACAACTACAAGCACCTTTATCGAAGCATCAGACCTCACAGACTACAGAAAAGCAGGATGGGAATACCTGCCTGACCAGCGGAGTGTCTGTTCAGTTCACTCCTCGAAAAGGTCGCCACCTGCTGGCTGCTGAGGGCACGTCAGCGGGAGAAGTGGTGGTTACGGACGAGGCCTTCAGCTTCGTTCTCGTTCCTGGGGACGGACACCGCATGAGGACCAACGGAACCCGTGTGTTTGGAACAGAGCACAGATACTGCCATCACTGTCTGTGTCAGACTCCGAGCCCTGTGCCATGTCTGGGCTGTAGCTACGCCCGGTACTGTGGACGGAGATGTGCAAGCGAGGCATGGAGGCAGTACCACTGCTCAGAGTGCCCAGCTGGATCGGAGTTGTTGGCCGTCGGGGTGCTGGCACATCTGGCGTTGCGTATTTCTCTGAAAGCTGGGATAAAGGAGGTCCGGCGGGCGAGAGACGGTAGCGATGCACCAGAGGCGGCTCGTTTCGGCAGTGACCTAAACGAAGGCACGTCTGGCTCCGGTGGAGAATGTTCGGGCCGCCTGGAGGGATCATGGTCGAAACTGAACGCAGAGTCCATGACGTGTTTTGAGGGTAGTGACCATTCAAAATGTTTCCATGGCAGATCGTATCTGGGAGTCTTCAGCTTGCTGCCGCATGTGATTCACCAGACCCCCAGCTTACGCTTCCTGTTGGCTCTCACCATGGCAGTGCTGTGTGAGAGGCTGAAAGAACTGGGGCCTCCACCAGAATCGTGGTCATGCCAGGGGCAGGAAGGAGGGAGTGGGCACTGGGGAGCAGAGCAGGGCATTCTGGGCACCACAGCTCTGAGACACGTGATGCAACTCCGATGTAATGCTCAGGCTGTGACCGCAATCGGAATCGAAGGTCAGACTCTTAAACTCGTTTATAAGTGTTTTGTATTTCTTAAATGTTTGTCATCAATACATCAGACTTTCAAACTTAATCCGTAATCCAGATATTCCTAAACCGTTCGGTTAAAAAGTGTCGTTTCTCCAGAACTGTACATATATCACACGTGTTGCAGGTTTGTTGAATTTTTGTATGCAAACTCTACACTAAAGGTGCAACTAGGCATGGAAATGTTGTGGTATTGCAATGCAAAAATGTGACAATGTGCAATATTGCAATGTGCATCATGGACATGTGACTGCATGTAAATGCACTGTGTAGAAAAAAGCCTTCTATTAATAATATTTGATGCGACTGCACTGTTTATAGAGGTTAACCAGTGCCAGTCAACAACCCAGCTCTGCACATTCATGTCATGCATCACCCTCCCCACCTTCCAGCTCTAGTTATACTAGTGAACTGTGGTGGAACTAAATACGTCGTTGTGTTTCATTCGTTCAAATTTCACTCTTACTTTGCTCAGTATATTGCATCCCATTTCACCCGTACTCTACATGCAAATCTTCATACAAAGTCACGCACTGTGCTCCGTCATTTTTAGTTCATTTGTGTTTTAATAGAATGGTCAGGATTGTTGTATTTAAGCTCTGGAAGTGTTGTAGCACCGCTCCTATTTCATTTTTGCGTTTTGGTTGAACACAAAAGAATTCTTCTCGAAATAATGGGAAATTGCCCTTTTTGTGGTATTTAGGTAGATGCGTCCAAACAAGGTAGCCCATCAGGAGGTGTACCGAAGGCTTAGTGCGTCAGAACAACCACTAACAGACCGGTTTAGATCAAAAAAGGGTCACCTCATGAATTTTGAATAGATCTTTCCCATTCTGTAGAAAATATGGTCCTAGACAAGACCTAATCCTTTTTCAGGACACCAAACAAACCACCCCCCCCCCCCCCAAGTCGTCTCCTGCTTTAAATGTCCATGTGTTGTCTAGGATGCCATTAACGTAATTAGAATTAATAGCATTATTGTAGAAGTGGGTTCTCCCCATGGTTTGGCTAAATTGTGACACTTACTGCTCTGGTAGTCTCAAACTGAACACAAATAACACAAAATGTTCTCAGTTAAACCTTTGGTATGTATAAACGGCATGTTTTTTTTTATGCTTCGGATCAATTAATCCCCTCAATAAATTTCGATCGTGCCGCTGTGATTTACACATAACACTAGTGGGTGTGGCCGTGCATTATGACTGTGATGATGTATTTATCAGAAAAGTGACTATTTGCGTCTTGGCGAGTGGTCGAATCCAAATTCCTTGTTTGGATACCAAAGGTTGCAAACAACTCACCACGCAGCTCCCCTGCCTCCTATCAAATTCCATACTATATCAATTCTGACTGTATAATATAAAATACAGTGTAAAAAATACTGTTACTGTAAATAGAGTATATTATGGATGGTTAAGTCAAGGATTTGAGGTCTGCGATGTGACCTGAGAGCAACAGAGCACAGCTGAACGTTGGGTTTGAGATGGTTTTTCATTTTTTAACATTGGTCTTGAATTGGCCTCAGTTTGGTTTTCTAATGATTGATTGATTTAAAAAAAAAAAAAAAAAAAAATTTATTTTAGGTTTCAGATACTTACATATTCTCTTTCTAACAGACTCTCTCACTTACTTTGGCTGCATTTTACCGCACATTGACACCGATTCGTAAAAGAGAAAAATATTGCGAAAAATTTGATAGTGTTATTGCAATGTATCTGCACACTTAGACAATTTCCAGAGATTTCTGTAGTATAATCAAAATGCATAGATTGAATAATGGTCTAATAATCAATTATGTCGTTTTCTAATTATAACTTCTATAATGGAAATGTGTGTAGTGCTCTGGTTAGGGCTGCACAGTTTACTCAGGACCGTAATGCCAGGGGTTGGTATTGTGTCATATATATCAGTATTTTATTTATTTATATTATTTATTTATTTATACAGGACCGTAGTATTTTTTTATTTTTTTAAATTTCTTTTTAACTTTTAGTAGTACTTTTTTTACTGGTATGTTTGTATCCATGATATAATGTCCATAAAGTAACAGAGTCCCTGATTCCAAGCAATTTGGTTTTTGTTTGAGAAGAAAAGTTTAAAATCTATAAAAAGGTAATAAGTAGTGCAAAAAAAAAAAAAAGTGTTTGTCTGTTTAACACATGCAAGGTCCCTTTGGTGTCGTCTTTTTTTTTTCTTTTCACAGAAGAAAGTGGATGAAAATCATCCAATCGAAGCCGTTTCATATTTGTACAACATTCTTTTAGCAGATAAATAGTGGTGCTCAGAAATTAATGCTAACTTATCGGAATTCTTTTTTAATTCTGAGGGTTACGAATGGGGTGCTGCTCTGTTCACTGTACCTGAGAGGTGATTGTAGCTCTCTCTCCTCTTTCTTAGAGGACAGCAGCCTGGCAGTGCAGTCCAGTGGGGAGGTCCGAGTCGCCTCTGCAGTTTTCCCCATTCTCAGTTTGCTGAACCACTCCTGCTGCCCCAACACCAGCGTCTCCTTCAGTCTGGGCCTCGGTTCTGACAGTCCGGTCGCCTGTGTTTCAGTAACCATCAGAGCGTCCAAAGACGTCGCCGCAGGACGGGAGCTGCTGCACTGCTATGGTATAAAAATAAACAATGCGAACGTTTCTACCTCTGTTTCATTCAATTCTTGTGTATTTAATTGATAACGATTATCAATTAACCCCCCAGGCCCACACTGCAGCAGAATGGATGTTAGGGAACGCCAGCGCCTCCTGCTGGAGCAGTACTTCTTCCACTGCTGCTGTGAAGCTTGTGAGCTGGAGCTGGCTTCTGGAAAACCAGCCCCAACATCCCTTGGGCTCAAGTGTGAACGTTGTGGAAGTTCTCTTCAGGTCAGGCTCCAGAGCAGAAATGAACCTGCTTTGTTTAGCTTTTTGAACTCCATGAACGCATTTTGCGTTCGTTTTCGTAACCTTTAGTCTCAGACTCACGACTCGCGACAGGAGTAACTCACACGTCACTGAAATCGAGAAGACTCTCCCTATACGATCGCCTGAGTCCCGTGTTTGTGCAATAAATTATTCCAGAGTTATCTTGTGCGCAAAAGAGAATATATTTAAAAAAAGGTTTCCCACAAAAAACACACACTGCTGAAACTCCATAAAACATCCGTATTATTTACTTAAGGCGCAAATAAAGCGTGCGTTCACTTCCGCGACGGTCCACACACTCGTCATTGGGTTCAGTGTAACAAATTCGTGTCGCAATTCGTCATAATTTTTCCCCACTGTCTTTCTATGTAATAAATATAGATTTATTTTCATTCTGTTGCTATATTATTATTTTATAATGGTGGTGTGTCGTATGTTTGTAACTGTTGGGGAAAGTGTTCGACTGCGTTCTAGAGGTGGTCTGATCAGGAACAGACTGTTAACGTCTTCAGCAGTGATAATGATACCAAGGGGGTCAAATTCAAACTCCGTCTGGAAATAAGCTCATATTTTTGTATTGTAATAAGCCGCAGAATGTCCCAGTTTGAATTAAAACTATATAACCATGGCTATGGACCTTTACCCCACACATTTATAAAGTTAAATCTCTACTGAAAAACATTGTCTTGTAGAAATAAAAGAAAAAAAGTTCACTAGGCGAAAACCAGAATTTGCTTATAAAAATGATATCAAGATTTTACTTGTTAGTTTCACATCAAATAATTACATAAATAAGTAGCCCTGGGTCTTCTGGAAAAAACAACGTAAGGCATGAAAGGCTAGCTTATGGAATTAAAATGTTCCAGCCCAATAAATAAAGGGATGCAAACGTTTGTCATTATCATGCATAGAGATAAAGAAATGTCTACCATGTGAGTATGAGAAAATATCTCTGGACTTTCCTCATTTCAGGCCAGTGTTTGTTCACAGTCATCCTGTAGTTTTGAAGTCTCGAGTGTAGAACTGCAGAGAAGAGTGCAGATGCTACGGCACGACCTCGACCGAGCTTTGGGACTCGCGGAGAACGGCGCAGTAGGTGAGGACTGTTCAGTCGCCTGCTTTGCCCACAAACTGCAATACTTGCACAAATCACTACATTATAAACTATAACTGTTCACATCGTCTCAGTACGGCTGCACTGTTTGTCTCTCCTCGTAATCTTTAGTCTATTGTGTTATAACTCTACTGTATAGTGTATACAACATTTGTAGTGTGGCTATAATTATATTGTTTTAATTGTGGCTACAATTGGATATTTTTAATTACTGTAATATTGTGTACTAGCTTACATTTTATATTTATTATATTGATATTATAATTCTGCATATAACCATGTGATTAATTGCGATTAAAATTGTAATCGTTGCCCAGCCTTAATATCTCTCTCTCTCTCTCTCTCTGTCTCTCTCTCTCTCTCTCTCTCTCTCTCGCTCTCTCTCTCTCTGTGTATAAAACAACAGTGACATGCACAGTTTACACAGACACACTGCACACATTACAAAAGCAATAACCAGCTGTGTGTGTATGTATATGTATATATGTGTATATATACAGTTGTGTTCAAAATTATTCAACCCCCACTGAAATTGAGTGTTTTGGCCAGTTTGACATGGATTTTGATC
>JBBJLS010060233.1:0-12954 GCA_037577275.1 Bryconaethiops microstoma
GGGAAAAAAACACTGGATAGGTTACCAGTCCATCACAGAACACACACCCACACACACACACACACACACACACACACACACACACACACACACACACACACACACACGAAGACACACATAGGGAAAATTTTGCATCTCCAGGCCAACCCTCCCTAGCAGAAACCCACTCAGACACCAGGAGAACATTCACATTCACACAGACTCACTGTCAGACCACCCACTATACCACCATGCCACCCCAGTGTACAGTACTGTGCAAAAGTCTTGAGCCACACCTCATTTCTTTCTGCTTTGCTTTGAATCTCCTTGTTGGTGCAGAAATACTTTTATCTGTCTGTCAGACTGTCAGTCTTATCTTTGGCATACTGAGTACATTAAATGAAAGAAATGGGAGCAAATGTTTTACTGAGAAAGGCTGCAAGGAGCCTAGATAAAGGTGTACTGAGCACTATACTAATCACTGATCACCTGATCATCTGAAATCTTAGGCACCTGTTTCTTCACTGGTTCAGACTTCGTTAGATGTGCTTAGTTCTGCTTGAATGATTCATAAATAGGTCACTGTGTGTCTTAACAAACAAAAAACATTCCTCTGAAACTGGTCAGGTTCAGGGACTGGATTGAAAATGAGAGTCTTTTAATGCTCTTTGAATTTGCTAGTCAAGACTACTTTAAAAATACAAACAGCAGAATGTGATGAAATGAGGGGTCAGGACTTTTACAGCACAATACTGTCAATCGCTCATTTAAGAAAAAAAAGGAAATCAAAATTACAAATAAATACATAAATGAAAGAGAGAAATGAAGTAACCGTGGTAACCAGACGCGGGGCGGTATGAGGTACCTTGCTGTGTCGATGCCCAGGGCAGTGTTCGTTTTTTGGCCTGTCCTCTGTGGGATTTTGGAAGCGTGTTCAACCAGGTCCCTGGTGCTGGTGAACTGGCTGAGGTTGAACACATGGCCAACGTCATCCCCATATGACACGATGCCCACCTGGTGATGGATGCAAGTACATACCCAAGTCAAGTCAAGTCGTGTTTATTACATACAAAGGTCATTCACTGTGCTTTACAGGAATAGAATAAAAACATTAAGCAGAAAATGATATAAAAAAATTAGCAAGTAAAAAAAAAAAGAGAAAAAAAAAATACACATAAAATCAATAAAACATAAAAGGTATTTAAAAGAAGGTGAAGGAGAATAGTGCAGTTTTTAGCAGCTTTTTAAAGCCACAGTTGGTGCAGATCTGATATTGATGAGCAGTTGGTTGGACAGCATAGTGGATAAACACCATTTCGCCATGTTTAGTTTCAGCTCTTTTCCCCACTAGCTGAACAGCTCCTGCAGATCTAAGAGACCTACCAGGATTATAAACATCAAACATATCAGTGATGCATTTAGGGCCCTAACCACTGCATGACTAGTACATGATATGTAAAGCTTTGAAACCAATTCTGTACTGGAGAAATAACAACACACACAGACAACAGGAGTGTATGTGCCTGTTTGGATGTGATGTCACCGGTTTAAAACGGACTCTCCGTTACACTCCCACTGTGGAATATGTGGTGTTTCAGAGCACAGCACACATTTTCCAGCACCACATTCAGGAAAACTTTCATTCAGTCCTCCCGGTGCCACCCAGGAGCGTCTCCAGAGCAACTAAATGATTCTCCTTCTGAATGATTCTAATAAAAGACCACAGAAAAACAACACCGAGGCACTGAGGCTGGGAGGCAGCACAGTTACTTTAGAACACTGAGTGGTTGTAAAAATTATTTACATACTGTAATTATTAAATATGTATCATATATTATATCTAAAAAACTGGGTCTATTTCATACATGTTGTTTTTCAGCACTGATAAAAGCAGTACGTTTGACTGAAAAAGTCTATTTAACCCTTTAAACTACAGGTGTTATTCAGTCTCAAGGCTTTTTAATCAGCAACTAATATGAATAATTTAGCATTTACTGTGAAACTAATGTGTGAGTTCAGTAGTTATTACCTATTAATATGATATCTGATTTTTTTGATAATCATTATATTATACATTACATATAACTTATTATCCCTTGTTGTCCCTTTCCCTTGTCTTAAGCCACCATCCCACCATCTATTCACCATCCCACCCTTCCACTCGCTCTACAATCCCTGCAATTCACTAGCATGATAACTCATGCCTAAAACCCTCAGCCCCTCTGCTTGCTAGCTCTATCCACCCCCAAGTTGGAACATGTAAATTACTTCTTTGTTATTGCTTTTTAAAGGAGGTTTTTAGACACTTACTCTAGCAGGGCCGATGTCGATCTTTGAGAGGAACTTTTCCAGGAACTTGGTGATGTCAGTCCAGGGGTAGATGCTGTTGGAGCCGTCCAAAACAATGACAATGTCCATGTCCTGCTGACATTCTAAACAAAATCAAGAATAAAATCACAATGAAACTTTAACTTGTTCCTGCAAAACAGAGAAAATAACAAGCTCCTCCTGTTTGTTATTTGTTGTGTTTAAACCTTATAAGTATACTGTATTCTGGACTACATTACCCAGCTCACCATGTCATATTATAGATTATATTACCCAGCTCTCCATGCCGTTTTCTGGACTACATTACCAAGCTCTCCCTGCTGTTTCTTTTGCCTTCATTACCCAGCTCTCCAAGATATTTTCTGGATTACATTATCCAGTTTTCCATGTCATTTTCTGGACTACATTATCCAGCTCGCCGTTTTGGTTATCCACTGTACCGAAATAGACCAGTATTTAAAGAGACAGAATATATAAATAAATGACTTGTTAGGTCTCGGCCAGTGGCCGTTTTGGTTTTATTTGTGGGAACTTTTATATTGAAACTTGTGGGTGTT
Source organism: Bryconaethiops microstoma (assembly GCA_037577275.1). Classification (NCBI taxonomy): domain Eukaryota; kingdom Metazoa; phylum Chordata; class Actinopteri; order Characiformes; family Alestidae; genus Bryconaethiops; species Bryconaethiops microstoma. The sequence continues at coordinate 2,865 of JBBJLS010060233.1, forward strand.
TGTGTCTTTTGTCTCCGTCAGCTGTCTTGTGTTCAGTTTAAGTAATTGGGCTTTATGATTGGTTCTTGTCTGAGTGTGTTTTGTATTTAAGTTCTTTGAGTTCTTGTCATTATTGCTGGTCAACTCTCACTTATACCCTCACGTTTCCTGCTCCCTATGTGTCTGCAATTAAGTTAGTTTTTAACTTTTGTTTTGTATTGTACAGAGTCTGTGTCTTTTTGTATTAAAAAACCCATCCAATGGAACCTGTGCCTTGCGCCTCGCCTCACCCCCCAAGATGTGACATGACTAAGAACTAGAAGCATGAATGTGATAGTTATAGAACTAGAATTATCAGTATAGGTATCAACAGCAGCAGGTATCAAGAATAAATACTTAAGTCACAGTAAACAGTGTTCAAGCCTTCAGTTTGAATGCAGAATAAAGGCACACTGCTATTAGCCCTGTACAGACTGTGTGTGTGTAAAACAGACTTGCTGTACGAATTTGTGATGAGTCACTGGTTCCTGTGTCTGCAGGGTTTTAATAAAGCAGTCCTAAATTGGGCAAACAGGGCAGGAAGGGCACGCTTTAGTTTACCAGCGGCGGAATGTGTTAATATACACACTGGCCGCGTGCTGCTGAATGCGTGTGTGTGTGTACCTCGCACAGTAGGGGCAATGGAATTGAGCACTTCAAATGATGAGCTGACATTGGAGCAGATTCCAGTGATGTACTGCTGACTTCCACACATGTAACCATACTGAGGACCACAGGCCTGAGGAGCACACACACAGAGAAACACACACACACACACACAGACTGATGTTTAACAAGGACGTTACAACACCCCTACAGTACAATTCCCTCCGAGAGAGAGATATATAGAATTAAAGAGAAAAAGAGGAAAAAAGAGAGAGACAGAGAGAGAGAGAAAGACAGAAAGACAGAAAAAGAAAGTAAGAAAGGGAGAGCGGGACAGAGAGAAAGAATGAGAAAGACAGAAAGACACAAAAAGAGAGTAAGAAAGGGAGAGCGGGACAGAGAGAAAGAATGAGAGGGACAGAAAGACAGAAATAATGAGAAGGAAAGTGAAAAAGAGAGAGGACAGTGAGAAACAAAGAGAGAGAGAAAGACAAAGGGGGATGGGGGAAATACATATCTGTATGAACATGAACTGCATTGTGTGAGAAAGTATTAACACTGCAGAAACAGACAGCAGCGCCGTTTGAACAGAAGATTCTTCAGATTTCAGCATTGACCAGTCAGGAAATGGACCAGTTTAGAACAAGTTTAAGACCAGTTCTCCATACACCTACCTACACTCAGAGAGATGAGCTTCAGTACTGTGCAAACATCTTGAGCCACCCTTCATTTCTTCATATTTTGCATCCAAAGATCTAGGCTATCTAGGCTCCTTGTATCTTAGCAGCCTGTTACAGTAAAACATATGTTATTGCTTCTTTCACGTAATCTATTCAATATGCCAAAGATAAGACAGTTTGGCAGGTGTGAAATAGTATTTTTACACCAATAAAGCAAAATATAAAGAAATGAGGGGGGGGTCAAGACTTGTGCATACTACTGTAGGTTTTCTGACTGAGCTTTGTCAATGGTTAGGATGCTCCTAATGCACAGATGGTGCATGTTACATAACTTATTAGGTGGACATGGATAAACAATAAATACTTTGTATATGTTTACTGGGTGCCCTTTAGAGTCCTGTGTTAAGAATACCCACATGGATTGAGGTTCCCAGGAGAGAGAGGGAAAAAGGAGGGAAGGAGAGAAGTGGAAGCCCAGAGAAAGAAAGAGTGAGAGAGAAAGAGAGAGGGATTGGGAAAATGTGCGTCAGCTCTTCTGCAGGAAAGTTCAGAGTCCTAAAATGAGCCTCTAACTTCACCACAGCAGACGGAGGGAGACCTGTGGCTCCAGAATTACCAACAATATCTGGAAAATCTGTTCAGCTCAATAAATTAGCCCTCGTTACTCTACAGTCCCTGATTGTGAACAACCATGAGTCGTACAGGGTCAGAAACCGCACAGTCAAGAGTTTTCTGAACACCACAAAGGCTGGGGTGTATTGAGATTTACGCAAGCAGTGAGCTTTGTGCTGATTGGTAGGGTATAATTATCAATATTATCGTGTTTTAATGTAACAAAATAACCACATATTAATAATATTACCATATAATAATGTAGCAATATTATCGCATATAGACAATATTATCATATTATAATGTAACAATATATCACATATGAATAAAATTATCACATATAATATAACAATATTATCACATCTTAACAGTATTACCACAGTATAATGTAGCCATATTATCACATATTAACAATATTTCCACAATATAATGAATCAATATTGTTATGTAACAACATTATCACCTATTAATGACATCATTACATTACATGTATCAAATTATACTGTAGTTATTTTCAAAGTATTGTAACGTTACCGGTCAGCGGCCGCTAGAGTCCGCCACTGTAAGTTATTATGCAGGACTTTTATTTTGAAACCGTGTGTCACTGTGTCTGGTGCCCTGTCTTCAGTCAGCTATCTAGTGTTTATGTTAAGTGATTATCTGTTTTCATTGGTTCTTAAACCTAGTCCTTTGTGTATTTAAAGTGCCTTCGTTCAAGCCCTTGTGGTCGGTCCACCGACTCCTTTACCCGTCTCCTGTACCTGCCTTCTCGTGTTTGATTTCCCAGATCTTCAGTGTTTCATGTTTCTTTATGTTTTGGCCCTTGAGCCTTCTTTGAGTTCTTTGTGGAACCCTGCATCTGCGCCTCGCTATCCAAACACAACGTGTCAAGTATATGTTTAATTTTAATTATAATGTAACAATATAATCACATTGTAATGTAAAAACATTTTTCGCTTCATGATGTAACAATATTATCACATTATGATGTAAAGGTATTTTCATGTGTCAATGATATTAACACACTATAATGTACAATGTTGTCGTAATATAATATAGCAATATTATCATATGTTAACATATTAAAGCCATTCCTGAAGATGTTTAATATCCATGGTCTATAATATTCAGGGTCATTGATCAGAGATATTGATCAGTGGTATTTATCAGAGATAACAATTAGAGTCATTGATCAGAGATAACAATCAGGGTGTCAGGTCTGGGGACTATGACAGTGGGTGGCCGCTGAGGCCACCCTTGTTTAAGTGTTGTGTTTAGTTTGTGTTCTGAACTTTTATTTTGAAATTCTGAGCACTTCCAGCAGTGAGCTTGGGTATTATAAGTTTCAGCTGCCGGGGTGCTCTGTCTTTGTATTGGCTTTGTGTTTGAGGTTCTTGTATTTAGGTTCAGTTTTGGTGGACCGTAGTTGTCGGTCCACCGTTATACTCCGTCATACTGGTTTGTGTTTTTGAGTTCTCCATTCTCCTTTTGTTTTGAAGTCTGGCCATCATGCCTATTGTGTTGAGGTTTTTGAAAATAAAAGAAAAAAACTTGAAAATGGATGTCTGCCTATGCCCCTGCCCTTATTGTGGAGAAGGGGAACATGACACAGGGTCATTGATCAGAGATAAGAATCAGATAGACCAAAAGTGAACATTACCATACCAAAAATCCATTTCCATCTGGATTAGCGACCAGTGTCGTTCCCATGGTCATGTTTTCCTTCACTTCGTGTATTTCCGGGATCGTTGTTTGTTCTGGAGAAAGAGGAGACGGACAATGTAGAGGTCAGTTCAGGTTCATTAAAATATTAGCAGCCATCCAGCTTCCCCCAGGACTTTTATGCAAATTTTCATGACAACCTGCTTTAACTCCTCCTCAACTCTTTTGCAAATGAATGTATACTGTTTTATGAGCTTATATTTTATTCCCAACCAATAAACTGCTGTTTTTTCTAAACTCGGCAGCTCCACACAGGCTTAACATCTGTGTTTTACACTTTTTCCTTCAGTCTAAGGTTCATAAAGGTCACAGTGTTTACAATATCATGTCTGTGTGTTTTTCACATCCCCGTTCTTTGTTTTCAAAGGCAATAATCTCACACATCTCACACATCTATGATCTTTAACAGAGCCTCTGTGAGGAACAGCAGCCTCACTGTTGAAGCCGACAGGGAGGGCAGGTTTGTCTCCAGAGGATCAGTGTGAGCACATCGGTGCATCCGAGCCAAAGTTCAGAGGAAGGCGAGACAGTTTACTCACACTGAAGCACGAAGCCAGAGACCCTGACGGTTGGAGATGTTTGAGATGTTTGAAATGTTTAAACCTGATCCTGATACTGTTTTGCTCTACTTATATTCATCCCTCATATCAGATATGGAACACTTTTTGGTTCATGCACACACACCATCATATAATGAGTCTTCAGCCACCCTTTCTTCATAGTTTGCTTCCAAAGATACAGACTTTCTAGTGTTTTTAATGTGGTCTTGAGGAACAGTTCTCCAGGCTTCCTGAAGGACTTTCATTTTCATCCCAGTCCCTGAACCTGACCAGTTTCAGAGGAATGTTTTTTGTTGTTAAGACACACAGTGACCTAAATATGAATCATTCGAGTAGAACAAAGCACATCTAACTTAAGGCCTGAACCAGAGAAGAAACAAGTGCAGATGATTCCAGATGATCAGGCGGTGATCAGTATACTTGTGGTGCTGAATGCTGAGTGGTTGGAATACCTTTATCTGGGCACCTTGAATCTTTAGGCACCTTGCACTTTGGAGTAAAACATGTTCCCTTTTCCTTCATTAAATCCACTCAAGTTCGACAGGCAGAAAAAAAGTATTTGGCACCAACAACGTGATTTAAAGTAATGAAAGAAATGAAGTGTGGCTCAAAACTTTTGTACATTACAGTATTTGTGTTGTTCTACTGTTAAAACAGCAACCACCGCTCCCCTACCCCAACTGCAAACGCCACCCCCCACCCCTTCCAGAAGTAATTTCATTAGTAAACTGTCCCGCAACTGAATACAGTCATCAGTTTACTTCATGTAGATTTTATTCTGAATACTGCGAGAATACTGAAGTGTTTTTATTCTTACTGAGAAGAAAACATGGTGATTAAATCAATATGTGAGCACTGAATCGTCTTTTGGAACCAAATTGTGAGTCAGCTGCATCAATACAGCACAGACTCTCAGTCTATGTTTATATCCAGCTGTCTGCTGGGGATTCTGGATAAGGGGTGTTTCTTTTTCGGGGGGGTGGGGATGTATTCTGCAAACCAGCTTCACATGTGTAGTACATGATGTGGGCGGGGCTTCAGCTGATCTGGACAAAGATAATAACCAGCAGAGTCATTACTGTTTATGGATATCTCTTCCTGTCCAGTCAGGCACCCACCCACACACACACACATTCACTCACACACACACACACACACACACACATTATAGACTTTTACACATACATAATGTGCAAAAAATACAAAAACTGACTAACAAACACATTCACATACACTGCACACATTTACACACAAACACTCACAAACGCACACACCTATGCTTACAAATGCATAGATTCTCACGCCACAGATATTTATACACACACACACACACACAAAGAATGCCTTCATGAGTTAAACTAGATTTACAATCACACGCACTCACATCAACATCTGCACACACCCACACACACATTCACATATACACACACACACTACACACATTGATACATGCAAACACACACACACACACACACACACAAAACGTTACTGACATGCACATTTCCCACAGACACACAAAGCCATTCTACAGGTTCCAAGTGTGAACCAGAGAAACCGCTTTTCACATGGTCTTCTAGAACAAGCTCTGGAACTTAGAACAGAGTTCTAGAAAACCAACATTCTAAAGTTCAAACAAAATGAGTTCTAGAATGCAAACAAGAAAAGCCCTGGAATACAGACAGACATGTTCTATTCGCTTGCATTGACAGTAACCTACCCAGTGGGTAAAGTAAACCTTCAGTGGGGATATTTTTACTCTGTGAGTTTTTTGCTTGTGCATCCGGGTTTAAAATTTGACAGTTCATTACTTTGTGTTTTGAATTGTTTTTATATTTTCTCCAGTGGTGCCTGACTGCTTCAGAGCAGCAGTTTCAGGATGGTGGTGATATAGACAGGGACCACCTGATGTCTCATTAATATTTATCCATATTTCCAAGATGAAGATGTTAATTTACTCAATATCCCCTCGTAAGTGAGACGGCATTTGCCTTGATGCGCCATCCATCAGTTGGTGCATCAGCTGTTGGGATGCAGCCCAAATTTAGTGTGATTTAATTGCTGATGTACTGTCAGATGTGTAAAAATATGTCAGATGTGTGTAAATATGAAACTCTGAGTATAAAGAAATCGTGAATCTTCATAATGTACATTAATCAGCAGTTAGAATTGTTAGAATGTTCAGTGTTAAACATTTCAGATCACACTGGTGTGATGGTATACTTTAATGGAAAGTGATCAGGTGGCGCAACCATATGACGTTACACACTGGCAGTTTAACAGCCGGCTAACTGGCTGTCCTCACGCTGCACTGGACAGTTTGGTTTTTCTGGTCACCTCATGCAGCAGCACCACCAGTGACCACTAGATGGCCACATAACAACTGGCAACACCAGGTAGTGCAAGCCCACCCAGACCCCTGCAGACCGTACTGTAGTGTCCCTGGTTCAAAAACATGGCCTTTCACTAGACTGACTCTGACTGGACAATTATATTTAAAGGTGGGACATTCTGTCCATTACAGTTTCTGATTGTTTTATCAAGTTTATTCTGTCATGAATTGACCCAATGTGAACTTTTACTAAACTAAAACACTAAAGATATAACTGGATTGTATTTCAGCAAGAAAATGCAAAGTGTAATTGTGCCGTACTGCTCACTGCTTATTTTTTGACATGCCCGAAAAAAGGATTGGAAAAACATGCATGGACACAATAGACAGCTTAAAACAGTGCAAAGAAAAAGTTGACATCAAGCTAAAATGACTGGCTCACTTAAACAATCAAAGTAAAGCACTTTAGTGTCCTTTGGGCTCAATATAAACAGGTTTATCACCCGTACAAGACAAGCCTTGTTTTGAAATCAGCTAACAGAGCTGGTTTGCCAAATAACTACCAGCAGAAAACACAAGTGTCAAAGGCTGATTACTTTACATAAAAACAGTGAGACATCATTCTTTTCATAACTGACCTGTGCTTTAGTGTCTTAATGTCTGATATTCATAAACAAATATTTAAGAGGCCTGTTAGAGGCCTGTTTTGCTCCGTTCAGTGCTGCAGTGCTGTAGTTCATAGAGTGAAGAGATGTCACAATGCAGAACATTCCACCATACAAATAAATTCGAAAAAAATATCAACTTTAAATAATAATTTCTCAGCCCTGATCATGCAATTGAAAAGTCACATAGATGCAAAATAGGGGCAGGGTATAATACATGTGTCAGAGCTGGAACAGTGCCAATTTCTCAAAAACTGTAGGAGGAGAAGTGGCGCCAAAGCAACAAAAATACTAAAAATGTAGTAGTGTGAAGAAAGAGACACACTGAAAAGACCTCCCAAACAAATCACACTCAATCAATAGGAAACAGGGCGTCAGAAAACACACAAATACCCCCTGACACACTTTCACACACTTTCACACCCACACATGGGAAAACAGTTCTCACCAGGCAAGTTTAATTTTATGCATTCAGAAGAACTGCCGTGACCCACAGGGCACTTATAGACATCTCCAGTCCGCCTTGCTGGCTGACCCTTTAGAGGAGAACCAATCAGAACCCTAAAAAGAGAGAGAGAGAGAGAGAGAGAGAGAGAGAGAGAGAGAGAGAGAGGCATTTAATTATTTTAACAACTTAATTCTATCTTTCATTGTGGCGTATCTGACCGATGCACTGCCGAAAACCTTTGAATCCAATTCATTTTTTCCACCATCTGTCTGTCCTTCTTTTCATTGATGAACAAACACATGGTAATATAACATAATAACACACAAAGTGATATTCACATGGTCACATATTTCTAAAACATTACGTAGTGTTTGTAGTATTGCTCAATAATGTGTGGTAAAATTAATAGCAAGCCTGCGGTTTAAGCGGTTAATTGAATTAAATTGAATGTGGTTACAGAGTGAAAACACACATATTAAATTTTGTCTCTGAATTACTGGAACTCCAGGTCTCTGGGTTGAACTGAAGGCCAGTGACGAGTGTGTTTGTGTACAGTGTGTGGGTGTGAGTGCGTGTGTGTGTCCTGATTATATCAGCGCTGTTTTATCAGGCCTCATTTGAGTGTTGCAATGCTAAAAGCTTGGAATTGTTTACAAGCTTTTAGTCTGACGTCCAGTTTTTAAACCCTGAAAAATACCAGCGATCCCATCAAGCAGTGGCCAGTAGAGAGTAAACCAGTGTTGGGAGAAAAAAAAAAACGGTACAGTGTAGTATTGCAATACTTTCTGACATCAATATAGCAGCCTTAAGTATCAACATTAGATTACATAATAGTATATTAGATTAAATAATATTTTTTAAATGTATTTAATAGGTTTCATTTCGGTACAGGCATCTACTCTGATAGCTTTGCTCCTGAAGTCCACAAGATGGCGCAAGACTTTATTCTTTTGACTACTGTAGAGGAGCTGAATAGTAATAATAAACACAGGGCTCACACACATTACAGAGCCAGATGAATGTAGCATTAGGCATCTTGCCCAAGGACTCCCAATGAAACCAAATATGCACAACAAATGCGAGAAACAAACACTCAATTTCATAATTTATCATTTCATATTTACATTATAACAAATCATTTAAATGCTCCACAGTCCTGTACAAAAGGTTTGAGCCTCTCATTTCTTCATATTTTGCCTCCAAAGAGCCAGAATTTATTGCATTTTTAATGTAGTCTTGAGGAACTGTTCTCCAGGCTTCCTGAAGGACGTTCAAAACTCGCATTTTCAGTCCAATTCTTGAACCTGATCAGTTTCAGAGGAATGTTTTTTTTTGTTAACTGGTCTGGGGGCAATCAGTATACTGGTGGTGCTGAATGTTTAACTCCTTTATCCAGGTATCTTTTATCTTTAGGCACTTTGCTACCTGTCACAGTAAACCATTTGTTCCCATTTCTTTCTTTTAATCTACTTAATGTGCAAAAGGTAAGACAGTTTGACATGCATGAAAGTGACCATTCTTTCACACGTGAACAGCACGAAATTCTTCCTCTGCATTTAACCCGTTCACTAAGTGAAGCAGCTGTGCAGCTGGGAACACAGCGCCCAGGGAGCAGTGTGTGGGGATGGTATCTTGCTCAGGGTACCTCAGAGGTCCTTAGCAGTCTCAGGAATCGAACTCATGACTTCCTGAGTACAGGGCAAACGGCCTAACCACTAGGCTACCAGCTGCCCTAACAAAGTGATTCAAAGCAAAATATAAATGAGGGGTGGTTCAAGACTTTTGCACAATACTATATTTCCATTTAAATAACATTTTTATCATTTTTTTGAGATAAAAAAAAAAATGCTTTCATCTTTTGGGACCATAGTGTAACATGAACCCTGTGTTTTAAGGTTGTTTCGGTTGCATGGAAACATCTGCTTGAGTTAAACTGCCTAATTAATGTGATCATGTGACCTTTATGGGTTGACTGGTTTGCTGTGAGGGTGGGTCGTGTTTTACAGCAGAGTGTGCTTCTCCACGACTGAAATTACAGCCATGTAAAACACTCCTTTACAGCCCAGCACTGGGATTAGTGTCTTTCCTGGGGTTGGAGCTTTCCTGGAGCTGTACTGGGGTTCAATGTCCTGCATGTTGCACACACTCAGAAAATTTGTCACACTCAGAATTTGATTTGAAGGAGGGTTCACTCCTTGTGGTCTGGGCTCTAAATTAATAAATAGACAGTATTGGGCTATATTCTGTTCCCCAGTTCTCAGGACTTTCAAAGACTCTCATTTTCTGTCCTGTCCCTGACCCTGACCCGTTTCGGTGGAATGGGTGACCTACAGATGAATCATTCGAGTAGAACAAAGCACATCTAACTTAAGTCCTGAACCAGTGAAGAAACAGGTGCAGATGATTCCAGATGATCAGGCGATGATCAGTATACTGGTGGTGCTGAATGC
>JBBJLS010060244.1:0-12954 GCA_037577275.1 Bryconaethiops microstoma
TTCACCTCAAACTTCTTTCTATCTGTATTTTCTCTACCCCTGTCTGATTTGGCTCAATTTGAAATGTTCTTTTTTTTGAATAAATAAATTAAAAGTTCAGATAATAAGAGGGGTTTATACTGTCATGCCCCCCTTGGCAAAGCAAAGGTGTCTGGCACATTATGACACCCAGCTTCACATTCTGCTTACTAAGTTTCTGGACACGACAGGTAAAAAAAATAAATAAATAAAAAATAGTAATATAGCAACAGAATGAAAAAAAAATATATTTATTATATAGAAAGACAGTGGGGAAAATGATGATGAATTATGACGAATTTGTTACACTGAATCCAACCACAAGTGTGTGGACCATCGCAGAAATGAACACACGCTTTATTTGCGCCTAAAGTAAATAATATGGATGTTTTATGGAGTTCCAGCAGTGTGTTTATTGTGGGAAACCCTTTTAAATTTACTTTGTTTTGCACACACGATTACTCTGGAATAATTTCTGGCACAAATGCGGGACTTAGACGATAGTATAGGGTAAGCCTTCTCGATTTCAGTGATATGTGTATCATGCATGTGTGTTACTCCTGTCATGAGTTATGAGTCTGAGACTAAAGGTTACCATTTAGTTTATATCGTGACTGCCACAAAGTAAGGAAAAGTAAAAGGAAAAACATTCACAGCTTTAATGTAATCAGACTTTTTTGAGCTTTTCTGTTGGTCTGTTTCCCATGAAATTTTGACAGAAAATGCTGGCGGAAAACGAAAAACAGCTGAAAATGAAAAACACCTGAAATTGGAGATTTTGAGAAAGGTTTTGTTCTGGCAAATATTTACATATTCTAATGATATGCAAATGTGTTGGTTTTCCACAGATGGGCTGGGGAGTGAACAGTACATTTTGAAACATTTACAGTAATTATGTGCAACATGAACCTTTTTTTGTTTCAATAATTCTGAAGACAATCTGTTCTTCAATTATTTGAACTCAATAAGAATCAAGATTTCAACAAATAATTATGGGGTTTTTGGGATTTTTTTTGTCAAGATCCCATGAGTTTCAGAAAACCAAATAATAATCTAGTAATTATTCTGGTTCTACACCTAGTCCATGTAAAAGCAGCAGAATTAAGTGGCTTTTTTTAGGAATGACCAGTTCAGGAATGTTGTTTTAGGGCTGGAACGCAAACTCAAACATTAAAATACTGGTTCTATCTCTGAGCTCTGGCCACAGACGGAAGAAAAAAATAAATCGGATCTGGGCCAATTTTACCTGCTGTGTGAACGAGCCAAAGAGAAGACAGAGATTAGTCTTGACGTACTGCGGTTATTGTTTCTTTCATGTGAATTCTCTCACAGGTTACTCCTGCCTTCAACACTCCAGCTGATTTAATTACTTTGGCAGAACCGAGTGTTGTGACAGTTATGCCAATAAAGCTTTGCAGGACGAGAGAGAGTGAGAGACAGAGAGAGACAGAGAGAAAATGAGAGGACAAAAGGGAGAAGCACAGAAAGAAAAGTACAAGAGAGAAAGAGGGAAAGACAGAGAGAATGAGAGCATCTAAGAGAGAAGGAGAAAAAGAGAGAGAGTGAGAGTGGAAGAGAGAGCAAAAGAGAGATGGGTAGACAGAAAGAGAGAGAGAGAGAGAGAGAGAGAGAGAGAGAGAGAGAGAGAGAGAGAGGGGGAAAGAGAGAGAGAGAGAGAGAGAAAGAGAGAGAGGGAAAAAGAGAGAGAGAGAGAGAGAGAGAGAGAAAGAGAGATTTTTTTTTTAGATTTTAAAAAATACTTTATTTACAAAACGTGTTCAAAGCATTTCATTGACAAAAACATGATTTGGATTTTTTTATTTTTTATTTTTTTCAAATGAAATATGAGGGGAAAGAAAATCAAAAAGAAAAGTGCAATTCATTTTTGATGACAGAGCATATTACTTGTCTGCAACACCATGTATCTTTAAAAAGTTCCAAGTCCTCCATAAGCTTATAAAAACGGTAGTCTATCTGGATCCTTGATTTTACTAACACAGTAAAAACACCTAAAACATGACCCGGCTGACTATTAACTTTCTTTCTTCTGCTTACATAGATGGCCATTTTTGCCTGACCAAGTACGAAGTTCGGCAGTTCACAGACATGCTGCTCACGTTGGACATACCTAAAACCAAAAATAAAAGTCTGCATTGTAAACATCTTTTTAAAACCTTCAAACAGGGATTGTAAAAGCAAAAACAAAGGTTTCAGTGTTGTGCAGTGAAAAAAGGCACGAAAAACTGTTTCTCTCTGGTCACAGAAAAGACAACCTTGCTTAACTTCTGGGTTTAAAATGGATACAAAAGCATTAACTGCTACAACACCACATAAAATCCCTCACTGTAAATCTGCTACCTTTTTTGTCAATGGTTGTTTATAAAGTACTCTCCATTCTGGTTTTACATCATGGTTCAGTTTTATAATAGAACGTCAGGGTGCCAGTTTTACCATTCAGAGCTTTTCCGTTAAAAATTTTAACGCAAGCTTGATACAGCTGTTTACCATTGGCAACCTTTAAACACAGACTTGTAGGCTTCTTTGACTCTAACAGAGGACCTGTTCCGCCCTCTAGATCAGGTGAAATAACCAGCCCAGGAAAAGAGTCTGTGCTGTCAGGACTGACTTCACCTGTGCAGTAGCTTTTCAGAAGTTTCTGTTCATCCTCTGAGAAGGTAGAGTGCCACCTCTCCAGGACCTTTTGTTCGTCCTTAAACTGAGGGCCAGCTAAATTCAGGATACATTCCACTGTTACTGTCCTTGATTGAAGAAAAGTTTTCTTAAAGGTAGAGAATCCACGGGGTTGTGTATCCAGATGGGTTCTGCAGCCTAAGGTTCCTTTTAGAAGCCAGTGTAGGGAGGTTGTAGGTCCGTCTCTCCGTGTTTTGAAAAGAGTCCAGACATTGAAGAGGTTCCTGTAGAATGCTGATATTTCTGAGACAAACGTGTCATACATCTCCTTCAGGAAAAGGGACTTGGCCTCCATAGGTTCCGAGGATCTCGCAGCTCACAGTTCCCCAGGCAGTGTTTGAAGGTCCAGTCAGGAGTCTCTGTATGAACTGTAACCTGAAGGCCGCAGCTCTGCTTTGCACATGCACAAGTCTTTGTCTGCCCTCATCATTAGGTAGAAATAACACTGGTTGTGGAATCCAGTGCAGATTCTGCTCTGGGACCTGGGGCAGACCATCAAGGAAAATGTCATTGTTGACCCATTCTCCACTGAGTTCACTCATATATAGTTTTAGATAAAAGTCAAATTAAGCAGCCTTTAAAAATACTGAGCAGATCTGTCAAGCCTTGCTAAGGAAAACACAGGATTATAAGCATGTGCCCAAGTGTGCTGTCTTTGTGAACCATGAAAAATCCTCCACACATTACAAATCTACTGTCTTGATGCACTGAGTGAGCCGTACCCGCGATGCCATGAATGGCTCAACATGATTCCTATCTATGTCAAGTTCTGTACAATTAAACTACAGCTTAGTAGCGTTGTGAGTAAAGTGCTTAAGCAAGTCAGCCTTTCTTTCATGTTGGTAGATGCATAGACACAGAGAAAAACAAGGACATGAGCATCAAAAACGGCTTGAACATTCAAAATTCTACCCTTTATCACCTCCGTGACATCACAGGTCACCGGACTGAGGCTTTTGGAGAAAAGAACACCAACTCCACAACTAATTGAGGTGTAAAGACTTAAAAAAACATGTCCATCCCATTATGCAGCCCAGTCACAGAGAATACTGAATGTAAACCTAAGGAGAAATAACAATATTGCAGCCTGGAGAGCAGTATTTAAGGTAGAACGAAAAATTCGAATAGGGAGCTAACTTCAGCGTTGTGTGCTCAATTGCTCTTAAACTATTAACAATGGTATCATCGAAGCTAACACCTTTAAGAGCAATTATTATCCCAAGCATTTCAAAAACTTCATCTAAACGATTCAAAACCGTATCTACAGGTAAATTATCCCTCTCTATCTGATCTGGTAAAATAAGCAGAACCGAATGAAGTTCATGCCAGTCCACCATCCTCTGTGACTTTTCACCAGCACGGTGTTTCTGTAACAGACGAAGAAATTTAACGAAATGATGAAATGCGGCATCATGAAATGATGAAAAACAGCATTATGAAATAAATACTGACTTTGAAAAATAAAAAAAATATGAAATTAAATAAGTAAATTCATAGAACAGAATGCAATATATTTCACAACAATGGGCTGTATTTCACAATATCACTCTCATATATTTCATACTTTTGAAAACTTTGGAGCTCTATAATACTCCCTTCTCATTTTTGGTGGCTTTTAAAAACTGTTTAATGTCCTCTGGCTCGTAGCTCCTGCTGGAGCGCTCATTTTGGGGAGTGGTTAATATCCCGGTCTGTTCTTTTAGCAAGGGATGTGTCACTAGCTCGACTCGCTCGTCTTTTTACTGGTGGTTTAAACACACAGCTGACTGTTTTCACTAACACTGCGTCAGTTTCTCCATTGTTGTTGGTACCCTTGCCTCCCGTCCTGTGACCCAGGAGCCTCAGCACTTGCTTGTGTTAAGTGTGCTGGGGCTGGCCGGGTCGCAGGAAGGCTGGACTGGGTTAAATCTGAGCTACCACTCACGTTCTCAGATGAGTCAGATTTATTATTTGCTCCCAGAGTTACTGAATTTACTGAAACTAAAACATCTGCACCGTTATGTTCATTTGTATTAGCATCAGGAGAGTCATTTTTACTTCTTGTGTCATTCGGAAAGGTTTCTGAAATGTATTGATCTTTTCAGGATGGCCACACACGGACAAGGTGTCCTATTTTACTGCACGCAAAACATTTAATTGTGTCGGTAGACGCAAACACCGTGTAATTAAAACCTTTGACGTGCAGACTAAAAGATAAGTCGAGTTCTGTGTGATCACCGTGTAAAATCATGTACACAAAGTGGCGAAAAGACGCCATATGTTTTAATAAAGGTGACTTACTTCCAGTGGGGAGTTTCTGGTGACACTAATTTTTCCGTAGCGGGTTAGAACAGAAGTGAGCTGCTCGTCTTTAATGAACGGTGGCACGTTAGACAGGGTGACTCTTTTTGCAGGAGAGGACAGGGGAAGCACAGGTGTGTATGAGCCACCTATGACCACACCACTTTCAATTAACTCATCTATCTTATCAACAATTTTTAGGAACAGAACGACTGCATTGTTCATCCTTGAAGCCGACACAAGGTTCCCATAACCCACAATCTTTCCGATTTCAAGGCTACACTCTTCCACACGTGCTACAGACACCCGTGGCGTCTCGAAAGCGTGTCAAACACTCCACCACTGGCCGCCATTGCACACACTAGCACACGTGGGCGGCGGTAGCGCGACTTATTTTAAGTGCAGCAAACACTAACTTTAGACAAAGGGGAACTTTCTAAACTACAGCAAAATTTAAATAAGAAAATAGAAAAAAAAACATATATGTACCTTCCTGAGTCCCGGCAATTCATTTTTGTCCTCTGTAGGGGACATGATTATGGTCATTTTATTTTAAAATGGCATTTGACTAACCTAATTCAGTCCTAATGAACTGTCTAGGAGACATCATGGGCTTTATAATAATGTCATTGGAAAGGTGAGGGACTTACTGAGCACATGTACTGCCTTTTCAAAATGGTGGGCATTGCATCAGCCACATTTTACGGCACTAGGAGACGTAAGTGCTAATTATTTTGTAGAAAAGATGTCTATGCTTTCAAAAATCAAATTGTTTCTTTATTTTGATAGTCTTAATTTTAACAAGATTTCAAACATGTGCAGTGAATTTAACGCTTCAAAAACGCAACTTGTATTTAATGTCCTCTGAAGAGGACAGCAGGACTTACCAACTCTCATTTTGACCATCGTTCACAAAACAGAAACACAGGCAGGTGTCCTGTGCTGCAGTTTGTGCCTGGGAAACCAAACCCCACCGGCCTGAAAGCCTTTGTGCTTGCCAGTCCAAGTGGTCTAGTGCTGGACTTTGAGGTTTATAAGGGCAAGAACACATTCACTGACCATCACCTGGGAATCAGAGGGAATGCTGTCATTCGGATGGCACAGACTCTTCCATGAGGAACACACTTAGATTTTTCACATCTGTCAAACTGCTAGATTTGCTGAAAGCTAGTGGGCTGTCACTAACAGCTGGATTGAGTACAGGGTAGATCATGAGATGAGTAGGAGACTGGAGAAGGATAGGCTGCAGGATTCAAACTGCTGCTGTCTGAAGATCTTATTGCCCAAGCCCAGTGGGGACAGGGTCATGAGTTTGATTAGGTGGTCAATCGTGTCAGCACTAATGGTGAGTACACTCCCACTAAGAAGAGGCGAAGTGTGGAGCCACAGCCCAGTGACATCCTCAAAATATAGGGGGGCTGTCCATATACCCAAGATGATGGAGGCAACCCATGCAGCTGGTGGTCTAATGGTTAGGGTGTTCACCCTGTGATCTGGAAGTCATGGGTTCGATTCCCAAGACTGCTAAACACCTATGAGGTACCTTTGAGTAAGGTACCATCCCCACACACTGTTCCCTGGGCACTGTGTTCCTGACTGAGTGCTGCTTCACTTGGTGAACAGGTTAAATGCAGAGGAAGAATCTTGTGCTGTTCACACTGTGCTGTGGCGCGTTCACATATGACAAAATGGTCACATTCACCGCATCATGGTGCCGGAGAGGTGGATGTAAGGGTAAAACCTATGGGAAAACGCAACTTGTTTCATTGCCAAGGAGAAAAACATGTTTTCTGGCATATCACTCCTAACTAAGAACCCCTGATGTTTTTAAATAATTATTAAAAGTCTTTAAAAATCATTTTCCATGTTGCCTTACCTTTACCTTGTTATGCTTTCTGGAGGCATGAATTGCCATTTCATATTTTACATGATCTGCATTAGTAATCAAAAGTTCAATTGCTACATTGTACAAGCTTTTTCCATGTTTAAATAAGATTCCTGAATTTAGCAGTTTTAAATGTTTTAAAGATATGAATTGTCCATATGACACCATTATATGAATCTATGATAAACGGAGATTTAACAGGACCTGCTGTCCACTGCAGAGGACATATGGTAAAAACTAAATAAATATTTTCTTGGAAAACAAGTGTTGCAACATGTTTCTTTAGTTCACAGTGCTTAACTTGTCTAAAAAAATATAAATACCAAAACATTTTTTCTTCCGGGACTCAGGAGGATACAAAGAAAAATCAAGGGATTAATGCACAAGCTCAACAGTAACAAACTGCACATGCTCACCACGCTCCGGCCGCTCAGTCCCAGCATGCACTCAGAGAGAGAGCGAGAGAGAAGTTCAAGAGAGAAAGAAGGAGAGAGGGTGAGAGATGGATAGACAGAGAATGTGAGAGAAAGAGAGGGTGAAAGAGAGACAGAGAGAAAAGGACAGAAAGAAAAGGGGAAGAGAGAAAGAGGGAGAGGGACAAAGAGAATGAGAGCAACTAAGAGAGAAGGACAGAAAGAGAGAAAAAGAGAGAGTGAGGGTGAAAGAGAGAGAAAGTGAGTGTGAGAGACAGAGAGAAAGTGAGTGTGAGAGAGTGAAGGGTGGAGAGAGAGAGAGAGAGAAAGAGAAGGAGAGAGATTGAAGGAAGGAGAGAGTGAGAGGGAAAGAGGGAGGTTGTAAAGGACAGATTATGCTGATGGCTCAAGGTGCTGCCGCAGGGAGTAAACGTGAGGAGAGAGGAATAGATTTGTGGGAGGGAGAGTTTGAAAGGAGGGATGAAGTGAAAGGACGGCAGGAACGGAGGGATAAGGTTATCTGGAGGAGAGAGAGAGAAGGAGTGAGGCATGAATGGAAATGTGTGGGACTGGAGCTTTACGGCATAGAAATAAATGACAACACAAGAGACTGAGAGGAGCCTAAAGCCGTCCTCATCACATAGCGCTCTTTCTCTCTCCGTCTCTCTCTCTCTCACTCTTTCTCTCCCTCTCTCGCTCCCTCTCACTCACTCACTCACTCTCTCTCTGCCTCTTTCTCTCTCTCACAGACTCCCTCTCTCTATCTCTCTCCCTCTCTATCACTCTCTCTCTCCCTCTCTATCACTCTCTCTCTCCCTCTCTCTCTCTCTCCCTCTCTCTCTCAATCGCTCTCTCTCCCTCTCTCTCTCCCTACCTCTCTCCTTCCCTCCCTCTCTCTCTCCCTCTCACACACTCTCTCTGTCTCTCTCTCTAGCTCTCCCTCTCTCTCTCTCTCTGTCTCTCTGTGTCTCTCTCTCTCCCTCTGTCTCTCTCCCATACACATTAAATGCAGAAGCAAGCTCAAACACATAATGTGGGCTCTGGGGTTCTGGGGAAGTAAGCGTGTGTGTGTGTGTGTGTGTGTGTGTGTGTGTGTGTGTGTGTACTAACAGGGATTACCACTGAGCCGTCTGGGGAGTCACATTGCTATTAGTACAGACACTACTGCTCTGTCTTCATTCACATCTCTCTCTCTCTCTCTCTTTCTCTCTCTCTCTCCCTGCTGGCATTTCCACATTCTTCGGATATTTCTAAAAAACTTTTAGGGTTGCTTAAATTTTTTGAGAGCAATGAGCCATATGTAGCACACACACACACACACACACACACACACACACACACACACACACACACACACACACACTATACGCTACATTATACATTTCTCCTTTACACTCTGTCATATATTTCCAACTTGCCGAGCTGATATTGCTGCTGTTGTTGTTTTTTGTTGTTAGTGTTTTGTGTGTATGTGTGATGTTACAGTGCACTTCTCCTCCTGAGACCTGCCTGTGCTCAGCATCACTTTCTCCATTAAATCAGTTCACCCAGCCAGGTCCTTTTTTCCACCTCCCAATAAAGAGCCTGTACTCTCCATTTATTTATTCATGTATTTGTTTATTTGATCACTAATTTGTTTAAGTGTCTTCTAGCATCTGTGTTGTCATACATTTTCACATGATGCTACTTAGAATCAGTGGGTGGGGTTAAACTTCTGTAGGCTGAATAAGTGCATATATGGAACTGCATATGACAGGTTGTCATGACAGCCCAAGACAGCTGAATAATTTCTAAAACTATTTTTGGAAATAACTTGTGTCCAAACCCTCCCAGCACCTTCCCAGATGGAAGTGGGAAGTGATCATTTTCTCTTTTTATGCTCAAAAACTAAGTGAGTATTAGTGAACTAAAGACAGACTTGATATGTACCTTCAAGGCCAAGAGTTTGAGTCTTTGTGGCTAAATAATGTGTTACAACAAACTATAAAATATTGAAAACCAGTCAGTTACAATTGTTGAATAAGCAGTGTATGGTTATTTAATTTATTTTTTAAATCTAAAGGTAGGTCCAAGCTTTTGGCCTGTACGTATTGTGTGTATGCATGTGTATGTGTGCGTGTGTGTGTGTGTATCTGCATATATCAGGTGAACCAATCACATACACACACACGCACACACATACACGTATGAGGGCCTTTCTGCCGAATGGGTGCCATATCAGTCCCCTGGAAATTACATGTATAAATGTGCACAACAAATAACTGTAAAATGCATTTTATTATTAAGCATAGTGTTTTGTACATTGACCTAATTGCAAAATTAAGATATATAATTAAAAACATTAATAAAAACTACCTGGAACACTGAAAAAATAGCATTTGTTACCTGTCTCCGTTTTCTAACTATACACTTTACCTTGAAATATAATTATAAAAATTTTAATTTGTTTTTGCGTTGTTGTGTGACTCCAAATCACATCTATGCTTTGAAAATATTTTTTTCATAAGATAATAATATTTAAGTTAAAATACACATTTCAGTTGTGTCCCTAGGTTTTCACTCAGTTCTGTACCCTAACACATTACCCCGTCTGAAAAAGTTGGAACATTCCACAAGTCGCATGTTCAGCAGGAAGGTGCATCAGTTGAAGGCCATGGGTAGACCAAAAGTAAGTTCCCTCCTATTTTTTCCTCTATATTTGATCATATTTTAACTATGACTGAGGAGATCAATCTCAATGTTCTGTTCTGATACCTAAATTAATTCTTGGATGTTACAGTATCTGTTTATTTTTAAAATACAATTTTTTGGTAGATCACTAGAATGTGCTCAGTGTTCTCGTGCTATTAGCATAGCCACCATGTAGCTATATTTCATGGTTTTGCTAATTCCACGCTAAAAACCCAGTCCTGTTACTTTCAGTCCTGTTACTCATATAAAGAGCAACAGGACTGTGTGTGTGCCAGTAACAGGAGTGAGTAGAGTCCTCTGGTCTATTGATTAATTAGTGTGAATATTAGTCAGTGTAATACTATTCAACTTTTTAATTTTACAGTTGAAATTATTGAATTTGTTGAGATTTAAGATCAGTTTCACAATGTGGATACCATACTTACAGGGTGCCAATCCACCACTTAGTGCTGCAGAAACGCTATCGTGCTCGACGTGATGCTGACCCAAAGAGGAGAGAAAGTTCTTTAGAGAAGGAATGAGAAAAATACAGGGAGGACCTAGAATCAGGCAGGAAGAAAAGGATCAATAACCTAAGTGAGAGAGAAAAGCGCAGACGACGCAAAAAGCGGAGGGAAATATACCATAGAATCAAGGACAGAAAAGAAGCACTACAACACCTCATCACCCCTCCACACAGTCCCAGCTATCACCAGCACAATCCACAACCAAGCACTTCCAGGTGTAGTTTATGAAATGGGTCAAGTGTCAAAGAAAATGTGCGAGGGATGCAATAGGGCATGTGTGTGTGTGTTTGTTGCAATGTAATAAAGTCAGTCCACTTCAGAGCATCACACCAACAGGCAACACTGCACATGGGTGTGTTTTATGTGCATACATCCTCCCGCCCAATGTCCTTCTGCACAGTGTCCCCCTCAAGACAAAAGGGCCCACCAGCAATTTGGCAGCCAGTGCTTAATTACATGCAGATTGCACATCCAGAGGTCTCCATGATCCATTTTTACAGTGATGGCCCACGTACTCAGTATAGACAGCAAGGGAATTTTTTCATGTTTTGTACTGAGCTGTTCAGAGGAGGATTCACTGCTGGGACATGGAACTTCTTTGAGGCGAGCCATGGGAAGGGTGCCTCAGATGGTGTGGGAAGAGCCCTGAAGAGGAGGGCTGACAGTCTGGTCAGCAAAGTGACAGACATTCCTAATGCTGCAGAGCTGTATGCTGTGTTGCTAAAGGCAGAAACAGCAATCAAGTTGTTTTTTGTCAGTGAGGAAGCTGTCGAGAAGGCAGTTTTGGAGATGCCCAATGGTGTGCCACCAGTTCCATCCACCGTGAGGATGCATCAGGCAGTGACCGTAGCCCAAGGAGAACTGACATACAGGGACGTCAGCTGCAAAACGAAACCTGACCTGTGGCTGCTTTAATGCAAAGCATTTCACGTTCAGTCATCAACAGACGGCTCCCACAGCCATGGATGTTCAGTGGCAAAGTCCTGAAGTTGTTGGCAAATGGTGTATGGTGAAGTACGAGGGTGACCTATACCCTATACCCTGGCATAGTCTCAGGTTTCTATATGGAAATCGAAAAAGAGTCCTGGGCCACTCTAGAGAAGATCTCTTCGACGAGGCCAGACAAGTTTGTTTTCTCACACACACACACAAGCACACATGTCTCTGTTACCGACTGTTCATTCCTGTTTCCCAGTGTTCATTCCTGTTGATTATTTTTCTTAAAAAAATAAAGATAAACCACGTGTTTTCCAATTAATGTTTGGTCCATCATTTATCCATTTGTTTAATAAATTACATGATAAAAAATTTAATCAATTTCAGGTTTGGGTTTTCTTGAAAAGATAAAAATACCTATAGTGATTTTTTTGGTCATAAATATCAATTATTTGAACATGTAGTCAACCATTTCTTTAAAATAAACACTTTCTTGAGGGAACCTCAAAGGAATTAGTTGACATGCTTTTAAACATGCTTTTTAAATGTCACATGAGTTTTGGTAACAGGACTGAGAAAAATGTAACCATCTTTGGATTAGAAACCGAATCGTTGCCCAGCATTTATATATATAAATGCTGGGCAACGATTAACATTTTTAATCACTATTAATCACATGATTTTCTGTGTTTAATCGCGATTGAGAAAAATTCAAAAATGAATGAATTAAGCAAAATCCAACAATGAATTCAAAAGTATTGTATTGTGTACTTTTATTTTAAACGTTCAGCTATATGAACAAAAGTGCAATAACATATGGTTTGCAAACACTTCAAACAAATGATCTTTTTAAGAGCAGTGTCCCTTTAACACAGTTACACAGCTGTAGTTCACATATTTCTGTAAATCTCAACTTAAACATTAATGTAATCAAATCAAATATAAAAACAAAGCTATTTGACAATGCAGGGCATTCATGTTTTTCATTCATCTGGTTTGTTATACAAAAACAAGGTAGTCCAGAGCATGGGTGCTGGAACCATTATAGCTTTCATTATAATCCCCATAATAATTATCTGATTATGCAAATTATTTTTTATTTATTTCTTATCATTATCAAAGTTGTAAACTAACTATGACTTGTATAAACTGTATAAAATTAAAGAGCATGGTAGCACGAATCGATAGATTCTGCTGTTGATTTGTGCTACGGTAGCGTTTTTCGTCAAGGCAGCATAAATCATCAGAACACGGCGCCCACGGTCCAGAGCCACGATCAAACATTATGTCAGACACCTTCCGAGCAACAGCAAGTTAACATTTATGAATCTGTTTTCTTTTTTTTCTGAACAGGTACCAGCATTTTTCTTTTATCAGGAGTAGCAGCAACAGTCAATATGTTCAGTAGCGAGTGTCCCTGTTAAAGTGAGGTGAAGTGGTCGAGCACAGAAAAACAAACTTTCAAAATAGGGAATTAAGTCTCTTTCTTTCTCTCTCTCTCTATATATATATATATATATATATATATATATAT
>JBBJLS010060255.1:0-12954 GCA_037577275.1 Bryconaethiops microstoma
TCTCGCCCTCTCTCTCTCTCTGTCTCTCTCTCTGTCTGTCTCTCTCTCTCTCTGTCCTTCTTTCTCCCTCCCACTCCCTCTCTCTCTCTCTCTCTCACTCTCTCTCTCTCTCTCTCTCTCTTTCTCCCTCCTACTCCCTCCTTCTCTCTCTCTCCCTCTCTCTCTCTGTCTCTCTCTCTGTCTGTCTCTCTCTCTCTCTGGTCCAGGCGATGGAGAGGTTTCAGGGTTATCCTCCGTGGGCTCTGGCGATGTGTTTTGCCCTCATTATTCTGGCCATGCTCCCGCTGCCCCTGGTCTTCATCGCCCGTCACTTCAACTGGCTGCCCGACGGCTCCAACAAGCTGTCGGTTTCGTACCGCAAGAGTCTGACCAAGGACACGTCCAACCTGGAGGACGAGACGCGCTTTATCCTGGGCAAGAACCCGAGCGAGGCGCCGTCCCCCATGCCCAGCCACCGGGCGTACCTGGGCCCCGGCAGCACGTCGCCCGTGGAGCTCATCACCAACTCCACCTCCATCAGTGGGTACGGCAGCGGCTACCAGACCAACCCCACCCCGCCCAAATCAGAGTCCTGAACCCCCCCTCCCCATCCCACAACCAGCCAGCGTCCCCCACAGGACTGAGGCAGAGCTGGACGCGGCGAGGGAGAGGACGAGGAAGAAAGGGAGATGGAAAGTCACCACATGAGTCACACTTTAATCCAAGCCATACAGAGGAAGGGCGGGGTGGGGGGGTTTGGCTGTTTGGGGGGTTTAGAAGGGAAAAAATAATCACAAAGTCACTAGAAAGTAACAGGAGGTACATTAACACCTGCTCACTCATCTGGACCGAAGCTGCTAAGCTCCACACAAAAGTCCACAGAACCTTCTGGTGAGTGGTTTACTATGACTGCCCTTTTTTCCTTTTAGAGCTGCCTGTAGATGAAAATATTGTACATACGTTACTTAAAAAGGCTTCAGGTCTGGTGACGGACGCAGGAGGGATAAAGCTCACGTCTGTAAGGCTTTTCAGTAGGTTCCTCTCTGTAACCGCAGTTCCGAAGGCGATTCAGTGGTGTCCAAGCCGACCTTTTGGATCTGTTCATACGTAAACGTGTGTCCTGGGTGGGCCGATCGTAAGTGCGTGAATGGGGGTGCACTGTAATCCGATCTCTTCGGAGCTACTCATAACATTGGTATTTGGAAGCAAGCAGTACTACTGAGGACACTTTTGTCTTAAAATTAATGCAGCAACATCTCCTCCTGTTTAAATTCCGTATGAAATCAGATCAGAAGCATTTAATAGAGATGCGTTCAGAATATAAAGTAAATAACAGCTCTGCCTTCTGATCAGATCACCCAAGACACACATTAACGCCGGGTCTGAACAGGGACTTTTTCTGTAGAGCAGGGGAAACAAAAAAAAAAAGCAACAAAAAAATAATTAAGGTGATTTAGCCAAGCACATGAAGACCTGAGCGTTTCAGGACACTGGGAAATATACCGTATAGGTAGTGCTGATGTAATCAATAGTATTTACTCTAACTCTTGTCCTTTTGTAAGTGTTCTTGCTCATAGATAGATCGGCCTACCGTGATCTCACCTAGTACTGACCAAATGCCTCCACTAGGGGGCGGTATATGTACCAAAAACACACAAAAAAAAAAGAACAACAAAAACACTGCATATAGTGTCGATGCAGTATCACACACAGTATGAACGCCAGCTTTCGTGGATTTAGGAATTCCTGCCATATATTTTCCTTCAATAGATATATTGAGTAGATATATTCTAGTTTCAGTAATCAAATGACTGCCAGATGAAAAAAATGAAAGACTGCACAAAAAAGAAGCACATTTATCTTTCTGAGATGCAATAACAGTAAAGGAGATGTGAGCACAAGAAAGAGTACACACACCCACACTGTTTCAGTAATGGTAGGATCGCACACCTTTTCCTGTGAATATTTGACCTCCGCTACAAGCCAGAAGTTTGGACCCACCCTCAGATTTCCTTTAAAAAGTAAATGATACACTGCTCTTTAAAAAAACGATTACAAGAAAACATTAAAAAATGCTTAAAACAAATGTAACTGACTGGTTCTGAAATGTAACAATATACACTGTAAGTGCAGTTTAATGGATAAAGTTTCTAAATATTTGTCATATTTTAAACCCTTTATCACAGAAGCACAGATTCGCCACATTTTTTCCGTCAGCTTTCGGAAATTACTTGTGCCCAAACCCTCCCAGCACCTTTTCAAGCAGCCACTAGTTCTGACTCATTTTCGGGAGTTCATTTGGAACTTGTGGGTCCAAATGGGAGAAAGATCTGGAGACTGGGGAGGATGAGACATCACTCTCTAAACTTTCTGCTTTTCTTTGGACTGGAGAGAATTTTGGCAGTTTTGAAGATGTTGGGGATCATTATCCTGTTAAAGAGTGAAATTTTGCCCAGTGATCGTTAAACCAGAAGGAACTGTGTGATGATGAAGGATTGAGTGATACTTTTCTTTTTTCGTGATCAACACAAAGTGAATGTCAGTCACTAAAGACAGACCTGATGTGTCTTTTCAAAACCAGTAGTCTTTGGGGCTAAATATTGTGTTAGTACCCAGTCAGTTACATTTGCGTTCACGATTTCTAATGTTTTTTTTTGTGATAGAAGTTTGAAAAAGTAGCATATCTTTTATTGTTTAATCCTCCTGGCCTGTAGTGTAACTAGCTTAGCCTGATATTCATGTCAATTGAAAACAGCTAAAAAAAGAAGCAGCAGGTGACGGACAAGGTCGCAGGTCGCGTTTTTGTGCTTAGTGACAGGCCTTTCTGACAAGAATGGATGTAATTATACACACAAACTGCTAGAATGGGTGCAAATGGTTATTATTATGTTTAATATGTGATATATATGTGTTTCTGCACCATGTGATTGTGTATAACGATCATTCCACACATCACTTGCACCGGTTGCCGTGCACTGATTGCACTTTTCCAGCGGCCCCAGATGTTTCTGAGCACAGGTTTAAGAGACGAGGCGGATCTTTGTTCTCCCTTTTTGGTTTTTAGATGAAGTGTAGGAACTCTGTATGTTCTCGAAGTGTAAAAATAGAGGAGGCAGAAGCTCCCAGTGGGCCACACTAACTAATCCTCATCGGGCGAGGCGGAGGGTTGGACACACTGTTCCTGCAAGAACTTTCCAGAACACCTGGCAACCACTGCACTCCCGCCCCTCTCTCTCTCTCTCTCTCTCTCACTCTCTCTCTCTCTCTATCGCTCCCTTTTTTACTCTCTATCTCCCTCTCTCTCCCTCTATCTCTCCCCCTTTCTTACTCTCTATCTCTCTCTCTCTCTCTCACACTCTCTCTACATCTCTCCCTTTTTTTACTCTCTCTCTCTCTATCTCTCCCTTTTTTTTACCCTCTATCTCCCTCTCTCTCTCACTCTTTATCTCCCTCCCTCTTTCTCTCCCTTTCTTTCTCTCTCTCTCTATCTCTCCCTTTTTTTACTCTCTATCTCCCTCTCTCTCTCTCGCTCTCTCTCTCCCTCTCGCTCTCTCTCTCTCTCTCTCTCCCTTTCTTTCTCTCTATCTCTCTCTCTCTCCCACACACTCTCTCTATCTCTCCCTTTTTTTACTCTCGATCTCCCTCTCTCTCACACTTTCTCTCTCTCCCTCTCTCTCTCTCTCTACCTTTCTCACTCTCCATCTCCCTCTCTCTCTCTCTATCTCTCCCTTTCTCACTCTTTATCTCCCTCTCTCTTTCCTCTCTCTCCATCTCCCTCTCTTCTCTCTCTCACTCTTTTCTATCCCCCCCTCTGTCTCTCTCTCTATCTCCCGTTCCCTCTCTTCTCTCTTCCCTCTCTGTCTCTGTCTCTGTCTCTCTTCTATCTATCTGTCTATCTCACTCTCTTCCTCCTTTTCTCTCTCCCTCTCTTTTCTCTCTCATCCTCACTCTCTCTTTCTCACACGCTCTCTCTCTCTCTCTGTTTCCCTCTTTCTTTTGCTTGCCACTCAAAAAAGTGATGCATTGAATTGAAGATGATGAATTTTTCATTAAATATTTCACATCAGGACAATTATTGCTCATAATAAGTAAAAGGACAGAACTGTGTTGACGCTGTTCATGCAGAAAAGATCGGCATGTCACCTAAATTCAAATGCTGGGTGTTCTTCAGTGCAGTTTGGGCTGGAATGACACAGTTCCTTATGAACAGATGAGCCGGAGCTGTCTCAGTGTAATTCACCGTACTGGCTGCTCCCCATTGGCGCCTGTTATGAGTTTTGAGACAGCAAGTGTTCCGCTGAGCTCGTAGCTACGTGTTCAGTCAGAAATGATGAACTTAATGAGCCTGGTGATTAACTAATGAGTTACAGTAGGTGTGTCAGAGCGGGGAAACCACCTGGACCACCTGGGGGCAACTGGTGGCCTGTAGGTGAGGGAGTTGCCTCTGCGATCAGAAGGTTGTGGGTTTGAATCCCAGGATTGATAGTGATACCTCTGAGGTACCCTGAGTAAGGTACCACCCCCACACACTGCTCCCCGGGTGCTGCGTTCCTGGCTGCTTCACTTGGTGAATGGGTTAAATGTGTTAAATGAAGAATTTCGTGCTGTTCACTCTGTGTGCTGTGGTGTGTTCACGTATGACAGAATGGTCACTTTACACTTTACACTAGGGCAGGACACGCCTAGTAAGATTCTCAAAATTCTCACTGTAATTCCACACCGGGACCACAGTGTGTCGCCGCCTGCCAGTAGAAGGCAGCTTGAAGGCGCATTTCTTTGCCTCCTTTTCTGCTCCACAGCATCTCCAAAATGTCAGTGGAACCACCCCCTGACCTCGCTCTGCTTTCTAGAACACTGTCCAGATGTGTAAGGTTCGTCTGCTGTAGTGCTGTTTGAAGTTGACTTTATAGGCTTCAGTCAGACAGACAGTTCGGTTCTTTTAAGACGGAATTATATGTAATTTCAAATCTAATTCAAATTTGAGCCGAATAGGAGGGCCCAGGAGGGCATAACCATCCTCTCTCTCTGGGTGAGTAGGGTGGTCCTCCCTCTCCCCATCACTCAGTATAACTGTCCTCTCTCTCTCTGGGTGGGTTTAATCTGTAAAGTTTAATAGGGGTTGGGTGTAAAGATCCTCTAGAAGGGTTGTAGTAAAGTTGCATGATGAGTGTTTTTTATTAATAAGTCAGTTTCCGTTCCGGTGATGGAGTGATGCTGAGAGGCCGAAAGCAGAACCAGATGTTCTCTTAATAATGAAACCTGCAGTTTATCAGAGCGGCTGTAAGAGGATTAGAAAGAGATCCTGCTGCTCCGGGTCTCCCGGTTCACTTTGTGCTTTTGTCTGAGTTCAGATTTTGCTAGAAGTTTCTTCATGGTGGAGCGGTCCAGATGCTCCGGTCGCCGCCCTGCTTTTCTCCGGTTCTCCTGATCTGGAAGCCGTGGACTCTGGCATGTGGCTCCTCATGGTTAGTAAATCAGGTCAAACCAAGAATGGTTCATCCAGCTCTCCTGAATGTCCTGGTTTTGGGGTTTTAGCTCTGTTTATATTTTTTCTGGTCTCTCTGGAAGCCTGATGTGTAACAGAAACTTCTCAATTTCCTTCTGAAAAAAATCGTTGCACTTATTTATCGTTTCCCTTTTGAGCTCCATCTGCATCGTCCACCCAACATTCACTGCATCTCAAACGACGGCAACATCCATATTCAGAAAGTCTCTGAAAATGTGAAATTTTACACGTACTTATTTTGTGTATTTTTAGTATTTTAATAGTTTACGATCTTTACTCCATACAGAGGTTTTACACACCAGAATTCCTTTTACAAAAAATTAACAACACCCTCAGAAACGCTAAAAGCATATTGTGACAAAATGTATAATGATAACAATAAAATCTAAAATCGCCAACCTAACTTTAACACAATCATTTGACACCTCTTCTAACTAAAAAAGCCATGGAAGATGTTCAGAAGTTGCATTGATGAACACCTTGCACTTAATGGGGGTTTGCTCTCAAAACAGTCCCCAAAGATCCACCAGACGGTCCAAATTACAGGTTCTTTAGGAAACGAAACAGTTCTTCTGTGGAACCCTGTTTGTCCTGTGATCATCCAGAGCGTCGCACTGAATCCTGGTCCATCTCTTCTCCAGGTAAGAGACACTCAGTAGGATTTGTTTTAGGTGGTGGACAGGGGTCAGTATGGGCACTTTGACCCAGCAGGGGGCGCTGCACTGTGTGTTCGGACCTCTTTCTATCAGAACTTCTTCAGCAGTTTGTTCTCCAGCAGATCTTCAGACGGGCTGGTCTTCACTCCATCAGTCTTGGATGCCCATGGTTTTATGAAGAATAATTTACCCATAATTGACCTCTCATGAGATGGTTGATCTTTACAGGTTACAGAATCCAAGTAACACACTTGGGAAGTGTTTTATAACCCAGACACAGTGAGGAGACTGGGCTCCAGGTCCAGGCTAAAGGGACCAGCCAGAAGTTCTTCATCAGAACCTTCCAAACCTGCTGGAACCCGTCCACTCCTGGAGCGCGGCCTGCTCACGGCTTCTTGACTCGGTTCCTCTGGTCAAAGTTGAGAACCCAACCCCTCCCTTTATGCCTCCTCCAACTGCAGAAGGTCCCGTAACGGTTCTGAATCCTCTCCTTAGCCTTCCACACCTTATATATAATAAATATTATCCTACAATCCGGCGAGCCTCCTCAACCCAGCCAGACAAGAGGTCAAAGTCCCATCAGTCCTAGCATAAATATTTCATCTGTTTCTGTTCCGCTGCCTTTCTTTGGAATTTAAAAGGGATGTAAGAGCGTCCGTATCTTTAACGAACCTTATCAGCATTCCTTCCCCCGCCAGCAGGACCTGAGCTCCGGATTCTTCTGTCAGACTCCACCGTCCTCTTCTCGCTGCTCTGTTTCCGAGTGCAGTGTCTGTTTATCTGTGCCTGTGCAGTGGGAGTCATATCATAACTACTGTTCTACCAAAAGCCGGGTTTTTCACACCATTGCCTCAAGCTTTCAAATCACTTGTTTGCCCTCCATTTTTACTAGAAAAGCTTCAATTAATCAACAATAAACATAACAATGATGTTCCTGCACTTCAGACATTTAGACTTTAGTTTATATCCAAAGTTACCATGAGAGGATCAGACAACTTTGGCAGGACGAAATCTTTCATCACCCATAATAAACCCTTTACTTACATGAACTCTAGCCCCGCCCACTCAGCCTACAGCAGTTTAGCCCCACCCATTCAGCCTACAGCAGTAAAGCCCCACCTATTGAGTCTACAGCAGTTTAGCCCCACCCATTGAGTCTACAGCAGTTTAGCCCCACCCATTGAGTCTACAGCAGTTTAGCCCCACCCACTGAGTCTACAGCAGTTTAGCCCCGCCCACTGAGTCTACAGCAGTTCAGCCCCGTCCAGAACAGTTTGGTGGTTCCTCCTCAAACACACTGTCTAAACCAGTTGATGAACAGGTGAGATGATCCAGGTGTGTTTGAGCAGGTAGGTCACTAAACTTCCAGGACCACAGTTGCTGGCATGACTTAGTTAGACTGTCATATTTGGAGTGCAAACACAAGGGGTACAGATTGGTTCTAACGAGTGCAGAGACACTGACAGCTCTTCAGTTCTAGATAGGGCTGCAATGATTGATTAACAACGTTGTGAACAAAAGGAAAACATGGACTTGCATTGTCAATCCTTTTTTTTTTCTTTTACAGGCATGCTGTGATGCTTTATTAATGTTTACACACACGTCTGTTTATTTTGGCGTAAAAGAAATTTCAGTGACAGCAGCAGCATAATCAAAGGGTTGAAGAAAGCAAGGCACAGAATATCGAAAGGTTTTCACGCGCAAAACAAAATAACAAAAACAAAGAAAAACAAAACAGTATGAATTCATAGCATACATTAATGTAGATACGTCAAGTTGTGTGTCTTCCGCATAGCAGTGAAATGTCATGTTTCTAGGTGGCGCAGGTTCAGAAACACTAGCGGTTCCAGAACAGAGCCCTGGGGGACACCACCCTGCATCTTTCTTTTTGCTGTTTATTCATCACCTGAAAGCCATTGTTGATGTAGGAACTGAACCAAGAGACCTCAGTCAGCTCTTCTGGTCTGTGTAGTGAAAAACTGTGATCCACTGATATAATTCATCTTCATTAGTGCTGCCTCTGTGTCCTGAGGAGGCCTGAATCCTGACCAAAGGAAAGACTATAAAAAGGAAAAGACTATAAATAGGCCTGTAATTGGACTGCTCTCAGGAGTCGGGCTTTTGATGTTCCTTAATCAAACGCTTGGTTTTGCTAATTTGAGAGGTCTAAGTATATCTCCAAGGCTGAGAAAGAGTTTACTGTTATCTGCTTGTTCCTCACCTCTGGTTTCATTTCGCTGTGTGTTCGAATGATGTTCAGTTTTTAAACATTAAACCTTTTTTGTTCTGTGACCCACTCAAACCTTTAATCATGACACAAAACAAAAACTTTTCAATTCTGTGTGAATGTGGGCCTACAGCAACGAGGAGCAAATTAATAATCCATACACAGACACACACACACACACACACACACACACACACACACACACACAATTATTTATAAAGCAGCAAAAAAGAAATTAATGATGAGGTATTCCGCTAATTGCGATTCCCAGCCATTGGCGAGAAATAAGACACATTCCAGAATTAAAAAATAGGTCCAATAAATAAAAATAAGGTCGTTTAAATCCCCAGGCTTTGTTCTATTAGTTTTGTTTACTCTTCAGAATGTAAACATTTAATCATAAATATTGCACTGTAATTACAACATTCACAATTTATTTATTGTAAATGACTGTTCATGGCCCACCTGCAGTACTGTCCGGGACCACCAGGGGGCGTGGCTCACACGGACCTGTCTATGATGCAAAATTAGCATTTCTCTGATCATCTTTTTACAATGAAAAACAAAATAAAAAATATTGCTGTGAACACTGCAAATATCTGGCACTTCGGAGTACCTCGCGTTTACCTAGCTGTTAGCTAGAACCTCTTGGCTGATTTCAGCCTTCTATTTTATTTCAGCCTAGAAACTTGGATCATGTCACCCAAAACAATTATCTAGTACTTTAAAGATTGTACTTCACACTAATCTATTTGTTAGCTAGAACCCACTGGGCATTTAACTGTAATTTGGTTCAGTCTTGAAACTTTCCATCATGTTACCCAAAATAATGACCTAGTACTTTACACTTCATATTTACCCAGTTAATGCCTAGAACCCCAGGGACTGTAGAAGAGAGGGTTCCCCGTTTCTGCAGAAGAGTAACCGGGTATAACGCAGTAATAAATCTAAATATGAACATTATGAGAAGAATGAATGAAAGGAACCTGTTTTCTCTCTTTAATCTGCAGGTGTTTCTTGCAGAACCCGAGCGAAATATTTTTGGCAGCTCTAAACCCTCTAAAAGCAGGAACGTGATGCAGAACCACTACAGAGCCGATGTTCTCATGTTCTAATGTGTTTTGAGGCCGTCCGGAGCGTAAGAGCAGATGGAAGTCAGGAGAACGAGAGACCGAGAGGTTCAGAGAAAGAGAATATTTTCATCCGTGAGCAAATCTCGCACCTCTTTATTCCCCACATCAGTAAAAACTCTCCTTTCTTTTTTCCGCCTCTTCAGTCTCTTTTGATGCAGAAACATCGTCTTATTCCCCCATCGAACAGTTTTACACGCACTTTCATATTCATTTTTAAATTCTGTTTCATATTCCTTCACTTTTCTATTCAGTTTTATATTCATTCACTTTCTTATTTCATTGTATTTCTTTTTACATTCACTCACTTTTATATTCATTCCCTTTACATTCAGTTTCAATATCCGGTCATTTTCATATTCAGTTCACCTCAATAATCAGTTCAGAATTAGGTGTAGTTTTATAGTCAGTATATACGTATTATTTGTTTAACCATAATGTTACACAGAACTATAAAGACCACGAAGCACAGGTGTGAGTCGCTCTGGGTGAGTGTAAATATTAAAATATAGTATATGAGAGTGTAGACTCATGTTTGTATGGTTTGAAAACATTTGTCACAGTGACTGTCACTGTTTATTTGGTGTTGTGGTGTTTTTTGGACGGGAGACACTTTGTCTAGTTTTCTCACCGTTTCTCCAGAGGAAGCAGATCCGTTTAATTCGCTCTGTGGAACCGTGTTGCCCCCCCCGGCTGGACCGGAGCGGATTAGTTCCTCTGAAGAAAACAGAGAGAGCCGAGAGAGCCGAGAGAGCCGAGAGGGTGAAGCTCCTCCGCCTGCAGGTCTAATCCTCCCTCTCTCCCCCAGCCGGGGGCGCAGCAGAGCTTCAGCGGCTCAGAGGCTTTGTCCTCCTCAGCAGCGCTCGTTGACTCCCCGGCCTGCTCTGTCCGGCTGTGAGGGCTGGAGCTCCTCCGCCCCGCCGTCCTGCTGCGTGACCAGTTATTTCACAGCTTCGTCTCTGATCTCCGGGTCCGAATTCGCTCTAAGGGTCAGAAACGTATCGACCGACTCAAACGCGCTAACAAGCCGTGAGCGGCGTCAACACTCGAATCTGATCTGACAACATCTAAACAACACCGAGACTTTCATCAGTCCGTCTGAACTCTGAGAGAGCGAGCAGACCAGGATCTCCATCAGGAGGGTGAAAGTAAAGTAAAGTAAAGTAAAGTAAAGTAAAGTAAAGCAGCCCATAATAGTCACGTGTGAACTCAGTTTGGACAGTGTGAACTTCTTTCTCTCCATTAAACCATTTAACCCATTTACCAAGTGAAGCAGGGGGCGCCACCAACGAGGGGCGCCGGAGAGAAGTGTGTGGGAGCAGTGTGTGTGGGAGCAGTGTGTGGGGGGGAGCAGTGTGTGTGGGGAGCAGTGTGTGTGGGGAGCAGTGTGTGTGGGGAGCAGTGTGTGTGGGAGCAGTGTGTGATGGGAGCAGTGTGTGATGGGGAAGCAGTGTGTGATGGGGAAGCAGTGTGTGATGGGGAAGCAGTGTGTGATGGGAGCAGTGTGTGATGGCAGCAGTGTGTGATGGGGAAGCAGTGTGTGATGGGAGCAGTGTGTGATGGCAGCAGTGTGTGATGGGAGCAGTGTGTGATGGGAGCAGTGTGTAGGGATTAGTGTGTGGAGAGCAGTGCGTAAGGATTAGTGTGTAGCAAGGAGTGTGTGGGTACGGTACCTTGCTCAGTGGTGTCACCAGCAGTCCAGCGATTCAAACACACAACCTTCCAGTTAAAGGTCACTGACAAGTAAAGTACATAGTATCACTAATTACCCGAAGGTTCTTCGTTTTAGAGATAGTGGAAAGTCCCCAAATGGTCACAAACACCCGGAAACATCGAGAAAGTGGAACCGTCCATTTTAGGACTGGGTTGCCTGCTTGGCCAACATTGGTCACCAGGGGGCAACACAGGAGCTATAATCAAGAACACCTGGCAGCACATGTGCTGTGCTTTTTCCACTTAGAAAGTAAAGTGAGTGAAGTTGTCCCTTATAGTCAGATGTGAACACAGCACAGCACACAGTGTGAACTGTTTCTTCTTCTGCATTTAACCAATTTAACCCATTTAACTCATTTTATACATTTAACTCATTTAACCCATTCACTAAGTGAAGCAGTGGACAGCCAGTGACGCAGCACCCGGGGAGCAGTGTGTGTGGAAGCAGTGTGTAAGGGGGTCCACCAAACCCTCCTGGGTGGTATCATTTAGAAATGGGAGCAATCATTTTATATTTATATTTATCCTCCTTTCTAAACTGTTTTTCAAGCACGGTCTCTCATCTCCTATTTAATATTATTTGCTTATCGATAGTTTTGATAGTCCACTTCTTATCATCCCTAGTTTTAACCTGTTGAACAGTTAAAGGTGTGAGGGGCTTTAGAAGGACACACAGGACTTGTGGAAAAGTGTTTTTTAGAATCAGCAGGAATAAACTGCTTCGTGAGTTGCAGTACCAGAGAAGCAAATGTGTAAATAAGTATCAACTGTGTTGAATTGCAGTGTGTTGAAAGCCTCAGTGATGGAGACGGACATTCCTACTCTGAATCTCCTTAATTTTAGTATTAGAAATAAACAGGCTTTTTTGCTACAGTTCCTTGAAGACTTTTGAGTACTGTTCTGCATGGCTACATTACATCTCTGTATAATTTGAACGGGCAGGACCAAATAAACAACAAAAGAAGATCTTGGAAAAACTTAAATTTGGCCAGTAATCGCAGCCTAAAGTTGTTTTCATTAAATGGTAGAATGAATGGTTGGAAAGATTTGGCATGTCACAGAATTGGCATATCACAGTTTACAACTGGTCAGTCAATCATTCTTTGTATAGGGACTTACAGACTGTTTAAGAAATGGCATACAGGGAACTGGATATAAACACACTGCACCAGTACATTCTGTTTACTGTAGCAATACAGTAACCCCCGCTTCTGCGTGGTTTATTTTGTGGAACGAATTGTTCGCGGAAACCCACACATTTGCAGATATCCTCAGCAATTTTTTTTTTTGCTTCTGAGTACAGGTGACTGTGACGTCCGGGCCTCTTCCATCACGCCTCCTCATCCTTTTGCTGGTTGTTTATATTTGGAAGCGACGCTTAGCAACCCAGCACGAGGATGAGGGGGGCGTCACAGTCACCTGTACTCAGAAGCGTGGGGTTTGAAAATAGCCAATCCGAGAACGCTATTTATTTCTCCTTGCTGCTGATTGTTCACTGGGTAGCGCGGGACTGCTGACACATAAAGAATCTGAACATGACTGGTCCGTTTCTTTGTATTCCTGAGTCTTGATTGGTGCACAGATAGAACCTTAAAACACAAAGTTAGAGTTTCCTTTTGCAGATACAACCTTTTTATTTTTCAGATTAAACGACCAAAAATGAACAAAACTTAAAAAACACCTCCTATTATGTAAATAAGTGGTACTGAAATAGGAATATGCAAATAACTCAATTTTGCCAAA
>JBBJLS010060266.1:0-12953 GCA_037577275.1 Bryconaethiops microstoma
CACACACACACACACACACACACACACACACACACACACACACACACACACACACACACACACACACACTTAGTGAATTATGCATGATCAGACCTCCCTGACTCAATCTCAAATGAAATGTAAATATTAACCACTGTTCAAATTTATCGTTAGATCACTCTCACAATGCCAGCAAACACCACTTGTGTGCAATTTAAGAGGGTTTACTTTTGCCAATGGAGCTGATATATATTGTACTAATAGATCTAATTCAAGACGGCTGTATGAAAGGGTTGTTACAGGCTGTAGAACGAAAAGGAAAGGTCTAGTTGTGATATTGGTAAATGTTCACAATACAGTGATAGAAAAAAGCAGAATAAATATGAAATATCACTGCAGTACATCAGATGAAGCAAGACCATTTATGCTCTTTGTAATAAAAAAATACAGATGGTCAGTATTGTTCGAGTACTGATGATAAAGAATATTATCAGCCTTATAATGCACCAATATGGGAAAAGTGGTGCCGATAATATACACGTCCGCTGATGTTGATGCCGATACATAAGCAATTCTATCAGTTGGTCAATGAATAAAATGTCCTACTGATATATGTAATGAAGTATTCACTTAGGTTACGCTTCATTATATAACTTGATTACATGCTGCGGGTACACTGCCAAAAGTAAAAAGATTAAGCCAGATTATGTTATTTATGACCATTTTAGAATTCATTTAAGTCATTTTTATTCTGTTAACCCAGCACGGTATATTTTGAAATGAATTATTTCTGGAACTGGAAAAGCAGACTTAAGGTAAATGCATAAATGTAACTCTTTAGATTGGGTAACAACCTAAGTAATTAATGATGTGGCCACATAATTACATTTCAATCGCACAGAAAGTGATAGGGTCGGTAACAACGCTATAAAAATTAAGTCTATAAAAGAGTTTCAGCTTTTATTTTTACTTATAGGCCATAATAAAAAGTGACAGAAGGCAGATGAAGTCTCATGAGCATCTGGAAATTGCTCCAGTGCTCTGATGTAGTGCGTGCGGTGCACAGTGAGAAAATGCAGAATATTCGAGTCTCCTTTTGTTCCCCTTTTGCTCTTCACATCAAAGCCGAGTCTGATGCTGCAATTAAAGTGCTGCACTCCTGGAAATTAATCTCCTCATTTCTCCCCTCCCAGCGCAGATACACAGGGGGACATGTTCTTTAAAAAACAAACATCTAAACACAGAAGGTACACACTAGTGTGCACTCCTACGGGAAAATTAGAAATACGCATATATGGATATTTTGTATGGTTAATTTCGCCTGCCAGTGTGTAAAGTAAAAAAGTGTAAAGTGGCCATTTGTCATGCGTGAACACACCACAGCACAGTGTGAACAGTGTGAAACTGTTTTCTGCATTAAATCCATTCACCTAGTGAAGCAGCAGGCAGCCATCGACGCAGCAAACGGGGAGCAGTGTGTGGGTACGGTACCTCAACGGTGCCACTGGCAGTCCTGATATTCGTACCCACAACCTTCCGAATCCTGAGCCAGCTCCCTAACCACTAGGCCAGCTGCCCCACAGTCACTGCAATGCTGATTGATGAAAAAACCTATTCATTTACACCAAGATTAAACATTCCGTACAACACCCTGATAATCCATTCACTTCATTAACTCATCACAACTATTTTTAATTCATAGTTCAGTGAAAGAAGCGGAGAAACTCTGTACCCATAACTGTTCATACCACATATGTGTTTTGTAGGCAGAAAAAAATCGATGACAATTCATTATTGAGGACGTTTCTGGAGAGAAAAAAAACCATCCTTTTGTCAGGACTGGCAGGCCTAGGTATGATTACGGTTGGAGGCCACTAGAGGCCGTCCTTTGCTGTGTTTTGTTTTGTGTGTGGTTTTGGGACTTTTATTGTGAATGCCTGAGAACACGGTCTTGTTTGTGTTAATTATGTGTTTCATCTGACCGTGTGCTCAGAGGAAATGAGATTTGAGTTTCGATTGGTTTTTTGAGTTTGGGGATTTTGTATTTAAGTTCATTGTGGACCGACCTGGGATGTCAGTCCACCGTCACCTCCACCAGTGAGGAAGAAGCGGGTGCGGAAGCCCGTCTGGAGCACCCCGACGAAGATGCCGGACGTGGGTGCTCTTCTGATCCTCCCACTGGCGTCTTTCCAGGACCCTCGACCTGTGAGGAGGAAGCAGGCATGGAAGCCTGCTTTGAGCACCCCGGCGAAGGCGCCAGATGTGGGTACTCTTTCAGTCCTCCCGCTGGCTCTGAGGACCCTAGAGCAAGAGGTCGCCGCAGCCGCCCCAGCGCAAGAGATCACTGCAGCCGCGGAGCGAGAGATCACCACAACCACCGCAGTGCGAGGGATCGTTGCAGCTGCCGCCAAGCGAGAGGTCGCCGCAGCCGCACTCCAGCGTCCCGTCCCAGCACCGAGAAAGCTCCCGTCTCCCCTGCCAGCGCCAAGACAGCTACAGCAGCCTGTGCTCGCACCGAGAAAGCTCCTGAGTGTCAAGAGAGTGCTCCCGAGCCTCGATGAGGCTGCGCTCCCAAGCGTCGACGAGGCTGCGCTCCCGAGCGTCGATGAGGCGGCGCACCAGAGCATTGAAGCTGCACTCCAGCGCCCCATGCCAGCGCCAAGAAGGCTCCGGCCTCCCATGCCGGCACCATAGCTAAAATAGCCCGGACAGGGTGGCCCGTTAGCTGGGCAGCTAGGCCCATTAGCTGGGCAGCTAGGCCCATTAGCTGGGCAGCTAGGCCCATTAGAGGGGGTTAACTTTAGTCCTGAGGCCTTAGAGGGGCTTAGCAGAGGGCCTCTGAGGCCCAGGGTGAACTTAGCAGAGGCTCAGAGGCCCAGGGTGAACTTAGCAGAGGCTCAGAGGACCAGGGTGAGCTTAACAGTGGTTCAGAGGCCCAGGGAGGGCTTAACAGTGGCTCAGAGGCCTGTGGAGACCTTAACAGTAGCCCAGAGGCCTGGGGAGGGCCTAACAGTAGCTCAGAGGCCCATGGAGGGCTTAGCAGTAGCTCAGAGGCCCGGGGAGGGTTTAACAGTAGCTCAGAGGCCCGGGGAGGGTTTAACAGTAGCTCAGAGGCCCGGGGAGGGCTTAAGAGGAGAACTCCAGACCTAGCTCCGCTCCTCATTACACCCTGGAGGGGAACTGGACCCCCGAAGAACTCTGAGATTTTGCCCCATAGGGGGAGTGGAATCTCCTGAATTTTTTTTTTTTCACAGTCTTGTTTGTGTTAATTATGTGTTTCACCTGACCGTGTGCTCAGAGGAAATGAAATTTGAGTTTCGATTGGTGTCTTGAGTTTGGGGATTTTGTATTTAAGTTCGTTGAGGACCGACCTGGGTTGTCGGTCCACCATCACCCTGGCGTTAAGTGTTCCTTCTTTCTCCTTTGGGTGTTATAGAAAGCCTGTATCCTGTTTCAGGTCCTCGAGCCTGTTTTTGTTTTGAGCATGAATAAAGAGTTTTTGGAAATGGAAGTCTACCTACGCACCTGCCCTCATTGGGGAGATACGGAGAACCATGACATCTTTACATTTTTTTCCTCATTGTTTGACATCAGAACAAAGGGAAAAAAGGTCACATGGGCAAACCTGCCAGTATAGAGGGTCAGCTGAATATATGTAATTGTTATCAGAACTATGTAATTAAGGATGTAATTTTATACGACAGTTACTAATGACAACACGGTCTGATTATTTGTGCAAAGAGAAGGTTTTGCTCAAGACTGGTTGCTACGTAACGACTCACTTTACACTGCAGCAAACCGTTACTAATTTACTACTTTAGCAGATGCAAAACATACATCAGAAAACTTCTATGAGATAATATTTCACCTGTTGTCCTTTTGGTCAGATATCGAAAAAGAATGTAACAGCAGGCTTACACCAAATTCATTCATTACATCAAATTCAATTCATTGCTTCTTTAGCAATCAAGGCACTATCCCAAATAATATGACTATACCCCTTTTGTGTTTAATGCTTAATTATAGCGTTTTGTAATGCTATAATCACATAATTTAATAAAATGTATAGTAAAATGGCCATAATAACTGTAGATGGTTCTGTTGCATGTCAGTATACCATAATTCACTCTAACGACAGATACCTCACGCTGCCACTGGCCCTCCCCCTCTCCACTGTCGGAGATGAAGAGAAGACACTAAATAGGTCAATGAGATTCCTTCTGCCTAAAACATCAGCCATGGCAAGATGGGGGTTCACTGTCTCTGTCTTTTGTGCTGCTGAAACTGCAATACATCTCCCGGGCTGAGGAAACCTTAGTATCTCTATGAACTAAGCCATCAAATGCAGTATTGCTATGCTCTTCACAAGTATAATGAGATGAAGGCGTCTGTGGGCATGATGCTCCTGCTGTGATATGGCTCTCTGTGCCGTGCTTAGAGACAGAAGAGACTGTCTCCATGTTTGAGTATCTGTTAACAGCATAGTTGGAAACCACAGAATTGTCAACAGCTTTGTTATGTGTTATATCAAATATTAAATTGTACTGTGTCAAAATATTGGAATTTTAACCTGTTAACACAGAGGAAAAAATGATTTCTCCTTAATACTTACCCTTGATCCCTAAATGTTGTAATTGTGGCTATTTTCAAATTCAAAAAGAAATGATGCAAAAAAATTGTGAAACTTCGTGAACTGTGAGTGTAATCCTTTAGAGTAAAAGAAGCTGTTAATGATCTGAAGTGCTGTCTGAATGTATATGTAGACTCGCTCAGAAACTGCCGCACTGCACCCAAATAGAATGGCTGAGGCTGAGCAGCTTCATGGAGTTGATGTTTTCAGTATCAACACTTCCTTCCTTTTTACATATTTAATGCTTTACTTAAACCAAGCTCAATGGATTTGCTAATGCTATAACACCTGGTTAAAAATTATTTCAGTAGTAGTTTAATAGTTCAACCTTATGACTGGTACTGTATTGCCTCCAGACAGAAGTAGTGAATAAAGTTTGTTTACTTGATATTTAATAACACTTTTTCAGGACAGCAGTAAGTAATGTTTTATTTTTCAGCAGTGAATACCGTTTGTTTATTTGAGGTTTGTTAAATACACCTTTAGAGGGCAGCAGTGAGTAATGTTTGTTTATTTGAGCTTGAGCTGATAATTAAGACGTAATTGCCTTCTTTTAAATGGCATTTATGTTCCATATAATGCACATTTCTTGATGGTATAAAACGTTCTCAGACATTTTAGAATCATCTACAGCTTTAATTATAATTCTAGAGACATCGAAAACAATCATTTTTACAGCTTAAACATCATAAAAACATCGATGCAAACTGTTTAATGTTGACATTAAAATTTTGAACAGTTTTCATATTTTGTTCACTGTTAGTACACTAGCAGGCAATGTATGTTAAAGCCACTATATCCACTAAAGAACCACAGCGGTGTGTTTCTGTGAGCACATGCACCCACAGTGTGAACGTGAAAGACGCACTGCACACAGTATAGCAACACATGGACTCATACACTGTTGACAAAAACCTCCCTAAGCTGTTGCCATATTACAGCCAGGGAGATATATAAACCCATCAGAGGCTCTTTCTCACACAATCTCTGTCTCCCTCTCTCTCTTGTTCTATCTCTCTCCTTCCTCCTCCCCTGTGAAAGCTGAACCTGCCAAGAGGTTTCATAACAATCCGCTCGGTTGGATTAATGCTGATACCAGTGCCAGTCCTACAGCTAGCTGTGCATTCGTCCGAAACCCGTGCAGATCCACCAGTCCCAGTTCAGAGAGCATGTCCCTCTGCAGCTCCACTAGCAATTAATAGAGTTACAATTATTACCCCAGGAATAGGCACACTGTATAGCTCTGTTAGACTCTTAAACTGTGCACTTTTATAACAATATAGCCCTCATTTCAGTGATCTAGTAATAATATTCAGAAGGTAATGTATAGTACAGTGGGGGAAACAATTATTTCAT
The DNA here is from genome assembly GCA_037577275.1 of Bryconaethiops microstoma. NCBI lineage: Eukaryota > Metazoa > Chordata > Actinopteri > Characiformes > Alestidae > Bryconaethiops > Bryconaethiops microstoma. The sequence continues at coordinate 5,966 of JBBJLS010060266.1, forward strand.
CCCCTGCTGAATTTGTAAGTTTGCTGACTTACAAAAAAAGTCTCTAATTTATGAGGTAGTTTCATTTTTATAAGAGAGACAGAATATCAACCAAAAATCAACCCAGCCAGACCTTGCGAATAATCACACCAACTGCTGTCACCTTCTCACCAAGCTTCTTGCTGATGGTCTTGCAACCCCTTCCAACCTTGTGCAGGTCTACAATCTTGTCCCTGACATCCTTTGACAGCTCTTTGGTCTTGCCCATGCTGGTGGAGAGGTTGGAATGGAAGAAACGGATTCTGTGGACAGGTGTGCTTTATACACATAATGAATTAAGATCAGGAGTATCTGTAGTAGATAGACTGATGGTAATCTGTGTGCAACATGGGAGCACAGCCAGTCTGTGGGAGCCAGAAGTCTGGCTGGGTTGTAGGGGATCAAATACTTATTTCACTCAATGACATGCAAATCAATTTATAACTTTTATGTAAAATGGTTTTTTTTTCTCCTGATTTTTGGTTGATATTCTGTCTCTCTCCATAAAAAAAGAAACTAAATCATGCATTAGAGACTGTTCATTTTTTGTAAGTCAGCAAACTTACAAATTCAGCAGAGGATCAAATAATTATTTCATCCACTGTAGTTGGTCTATAACACTGTCTAATATTAAAAACTGAAGAATGGGCCTGTAGTTTAAAGGGTTAAAGGGTTACTGAACTGCTAACACTGCTAACAATGAATTAAAGCTAACTAGGCCTGCTAACTAAGACTACTTGCCTTCTTTCACTGAGAGTCACATTAGCATTTTCAGCTGAGCTAATCCTTTTAATCCAATCTAGACACTTATTGCACAGACATGCTTCCTTAGCCTCCAACATCCCCAAATTCAATGGATTTCCAAGCACTCGAGAATATCTGCGTCTGACATGCACAACCCTGATACTGATAATAAAACATTAAAACCCAGAAACAGAGCTTGCAGTGTCACGTTAGTGAAATTCTCTAACCAATATTGTGGCTATGTAGGCGTCTGCCAGTGTATAAAGTGTAAGTATCAAAAGATAAAAGATTTGGGCATCTTTGGTTGCATTTGACCTTCTTGAGGATATTTCAGAACAGGCTTGTCTTTTCAAGCTCCAGTAACAAACCAGAGAGTTTTCTTTTAAAATGTCCATATGAGAAAACAATACAATGTGACTGTGGCAGCATTTACATTGTATTTGCATACTATGCATTTTGTATGCAATATATAGCAGCTAATGTAATTTTCCTTATGAAAAAGACATTTTAAAGTGTTTGCGATGTTGGACTTTACCAAGTGATGGGTGGTGTAAAAAAAGAAAACAATGTAAAAGGAATGCATGTCATCAGAAAAAAAGTGTATTAATATATACAAAAAGCCTTTAGTGTCTCAAGAGAATCCCGATGAAAAAAATCCAAATTGACTTTTGTATTGTAAAGTTCAATTAAAATTCATTGTTGCCAACACCAAAGGATTGATGCAAGATATAACAAGACTGTTGAACAAGCTGTTTCACAATGGTTATGAAACACCCACAAGCATACACAAAGATAGAAATGCTTTATTTAGTACTAAGCTGAAAATGTGAACACTTTGAAATTAGTTGGAAAAAAAAAAAAATCTTTTTAAATACAAAAATGGTTGAAATCTACCACTGGTAAATATACATACATAAAGATACAAGTGTAAAGCACTAGTACTAAGCTGGGGCAAGCATATGGAAATACTATTAAAAAAATGATCTTTTTAAATAGGCAATACCAAAATGATTAAAATCTCCCATTGGTTTGTGACTGCACTGATAAACCAAGGCACTGCAGTACCCCTGGCACCAAAAAACAACAGTAGATAAAGCACATGCAGCAGAGGTGGATAAACAGCTCACAGCAGCACAGTAACTCAGCCCAGCTAATTCTAGTGCAGGCAGCACACACACTCAAGCATCCCCAGCACATCAGCTGAGGCATGGGCTAGCAAAGTGATAACGCAACACAATCCCACAGTGCGCCAACAGGCACGTGCTTACGAGCAGAACATGTCAGTTTCACAGGCCTCGGCGTAAAGGTTCAGGTGGTTAGCTTTGTTTCGTAGTGTTGAAGCACAAATGATTCTCAGAACCGTGTGAAGTAAGTGAAGCATGTCTTCCTTTATTACTACTATGGATATTGCTCAACCAGCCTTAACCCTTAGAAGTTACTATTCTATGTAATTGCTTATATAGTCAGTTCACAATAACTAATTACTTAAAAGGAACTAGTAATTACATAATTTCATTACAAATTACAAATAAACTACATTCCGTACTGACGGCTTTGAGTCTGTACTTCAGAAAAAAAAAAGTTGTGTCAAAAAGTAGAAGAAATTAACTTTTTTCTCATTTTACACACACACACACACACACACACACACACACACACACACATATATATATATATATATATATGTGTGTATATATACACACACAAGACTGAGTCAACAAACTGCTGATGTTCACCCTGCTCACTGTTTGACAATCCGATTGTCAATGGTTTGTGTCTTTACAACATTCAGACAATTTCAAAATTTAAAATCACCTGCTGTTAAAAAAAAGCTTGGAAGAGCTTCAGCCCCCCAGCACCCCCACTCACCACATCCTTGGTGATACGATTTGAAATGCACACATAACTGAATTGTGAGAGACAGTTAAAGATTGGTGTGTTCGTTTGTTGGACTGCATGAATACCTTGATTCACCAAAACACACTCATCTGGAAGTGTGATGGCTCACATACGGTAAAAAATGATGAGTGTGTTTACTAGAGGTGGGAGAAAATAACTAACACAGTGCAGTATTGTGACCTTTTTTGGCACAATATTTAATCAATACAGCGGTATCAAGATTTATTTATTTAATGTTATACTATTAATTTGGTGAAATACTCTGATAACATTGCTTCTGAAGTCCATAAGATATCATAAGACCTTCTTCTTATTTATCATCACAGTATCATATTGTAGTGTTTACATGCTACATGATCATTATCAGATTCCAACAGTTATCAGATTACTCAAGCCGTCAGGCAGACACTCCAAATTCTTAAATGGGATTATGTGTGTGTGTTACTCCTGCGTCTGATACACTCGTGCATGTTTGGAAACAAAATCTGATAAAGACAAACTTAACAGGAAACAAACTGGGAAAAACATTGTTTTAAATTTTAATAACAAGTAAATGGTGACAACTGACTGCATGTTGCGCAAAACTAAACTCCAAAATACGTTTTTACACTACACCAAAAATGAGTAAACCGCTGCATGCTTTGGTGAGTTTATCGCCATGTTGCTAAGAAACCGTAAAGGTTATTTAGAAAGAAATTGGATTACTGAGTGACTCATTTAGACTCTCATAAACTTATTGAATGTATTGTGTGATGTTATCTGACTATTATGTGCATGTAAATAGTCACTCATTGAGGTGGGTCAGAAGTCACAGCCTGCTGGGATGGCGATATTGCAATGTCCAGTACCACAAAAATGCTTCTACTGTGCAGCCTTCTCATACAGCCTGGCTTTCCTCAGACAACATTCATCTTAAATTCACTTTGAATGAATCAGGCCATAAACCCGGTATGCGGCCGTACCGGATCGAACGGATTTGACACCTGATGTGTGAAAGTGATATCTATGAGGAAGGCCATGACTGACAGAGCAATTCTCATGGCCAACAGCATCCTGTTGTTCCAGCCTAACCACATTCCAGTCTGTTTAGGGAACTCTACTCCATGTGAACGGGGCAACTTTCACAACAGATACCCGCAGGTATCCAAAGATCTAAAACAAACTGACCCAATCAAATCACAGTGACGTTTGCTAGTTTGATGTATTTAAATGGCACCTTAATTCATTGGAACGGAATCAAATCACTGTGAGGTTCAAGATTTAAACCCCTACAAACTGCTGCCCACGCTCGCTCATACGCACATATAAACCATGCAGTAAAACAGTTTAAATAGGGCGCAACTGAGCACAGTATGCAGCCCCAGCCTATATAGGACACTAAATTATTCCCAATTTGAGACATTTGGAACATCTGTCTTCATCCCCGGAACCTCTGGCAGAGCAAGATAGGAGGATGGATGCAAAGAGGGATGGAAGGATGGACTGAGTCCCTTGTTGAAAGGGAGAGAAATGCAGCTCACCGCTTTCTGGGGCAAACTTGGGGGAGGGGGGTGCTTATACAGCACAGAAGCAACTCCTCCGTTCCTCCATATCAGTTTTATTCTCTCTCTCCCTACCCTGGTGTTCCTCTCTCAGTCTTACTGAGACCCTGTAGGGAACTCTACAACCTGGTGTTAGGAATGTGTGTGTGTGTATATGTGTGTGTGTGTGTGTGTGTGTCAGGTCAGACTCGCTCACCTTGTCTGTAAAGATAAATGTGAACGCCTGCTATGACACAACTCAACAAGACGCAGCCACATTCTTCGCAAATGCACACACACACACACACACACACACACACACACACACACACACACACACACACACACACGTTAGTATATTCAGACACATACACGAACACGGACACATACACAGGCACACACACACCAATCAAAGGTCACCACACACATTCTACATAGATCATATATCACTGCTGAATGTCATCACACCCTGTAAAGATCATTGTACATCACTACAGCAAGCCAAGTGCCAGATGAGGGGATGCACTCCAGAATCAGTGCGCATTTGACTACTGGGGTGAATACTCATCACTTCAGTTCAGGCCACTTATCAGAAAAAAAAACTCCACAGACCAAACAGGCATTAAAGAAGAAAATCCAGAAACAATTAAAATCTCTGTTATAGGTGTGTGTGTGGGGGGACAACTCCTAAAACAATGAAATCTGTGTGTTTAAGACTAGGAATTGAAAGTGACGATTCTGTCATATGTGAACACACCACAGCACACAGTGTGAACAGCACAAGATTCATCCTCTGTATTTAACCCATTCACCAAGTGAAGCAGCGGGCAGCCAGGAACACGGCGCCTGAGGAGCAGTGTGTGGGGACGGTACCTTGCTCAGAGGTGTCACTAGCAGCCTTGGGATACGAACCCACGACTTCCTGATCGCAGGATTAATGCCCTAACCACTAGGCCACCAGCTGCCCCACAGCTAGCCCATGAACCCCACAGTGTGGCCAAGCTGTAATTCGCCAGCCAGTTTTTCTGGCCCACCGTTTTTTCCGGAGGTGTGCTGCCTCTACACTCTCAGGTATTTCCATGGTCAGGAGTTAAACAGAGTATAATTGGCCTCGCTCTCTTTCTATTGATAGGATGGCCTTTCCTTTCCAATTCTAGCCAACACAGACATCTGTTACCTGGCATAGAGAATTGGAAGTAATTCTCTTCCAAGCATGAAACGCTGTCCAACTATGTTGCATTAGTGATCTAACAGAGATGAAAATGAAGGTGCTAATTTTGGGTGTCACAAACTACCACTGCATTGCAAACTGACATAAGAACATACATTACTATAAGAACATTCACACTATAGGAACGTACACACTTCATTTACCCTTTTTACTGTTATAAAATTGCTCAGGGTAATAAGCGTTGCCATAGCGATCTGTATTGCATTCAAAAACCGCAGTCAGAAACTGGGGCAGTACCAATCCAAAAATAAGGGCGGCATGGTGCTTGTTTAATATACTCATTGAAAACTCCACATGCTGAACCATGTTACTATGTGGACATTCATGTATACCAACCGCTGTGGGGGCAGATTTTAGTGTGATACATGCGTCTCACTATTTTTGAATGAAAAAATAGATGCTACTGATATGACCACATTTCTCAATGTGATGACAGTATAAAGTCATGGAATCTGCAGGAACTAATTGGAAATCTTCACAAATTTCTCGTTCAGTAAAGCACCAGGGAGAAAAATGATAGACCATTCAGCAGATCAGTAAGATCACTGGGCAGCTGCTTTGACAATTTTCCAGCTACTTTGATCCTTCTCCTGCTTTGATAGGTACTGTCCCTGCAGGGTTTGTGTTTTTTTTACTGTCATCGAATCAAAACAAGCCCAGGGCTTCCAACAGTGGATAAAAAGACTGTACTTTAGAATCACATTTTTCACCTGACTAACTGACTCCCTCGCAATCAGTAAGTCACAGAACAACAGGGAACATTCTAAACGGGTAGAGCGGGGTTAGATTAATAACCCACTGTCTAGTGCTCCTTCCAGAACAACTTTTTCATGATGAGAAGGAAATGTTGAATTTGTGGACGTCCTTCACAGCTTTTTCACCAGATATGGCGCAGCTGGTGGCCTGGTGGTTATGGAGTTGCCCCTGCAATCAGAAGGGTGTGGGCTCAAATCCCAGGACTGTTAGTGGCACCACTGAAATACCCTTGAGCAAGGAACAGTTCCCACACACTGGTAAGACACACTTGCCTGTGAACCCAACGACCACAAAGTTGCAGGTTTAACCCTCACTTTCTACCAGTGTGTCCTTGAGCAAGACCCTTAACCCTCAGTGTCTCCAGGGGAACTGTGCCTGTAACTAATGACTGTAAGTTGCTCTGGATAAGGGCGTCTGCCAAATGCCACCTTACCTTTGCCTTTACCTCCCCGGGTGCTGTGTTCCAGGCTGCCCACTGCTTCACTTGGTGAATCGGATAAATAGAAGGAAAGAAGTTCACACTGTGTGCTGTGCTGTGTTGTGTTCACACGTGACTATAAGGGGCGACTTTACTTTATATCATCTGCTGAAACTCATTTATCCAATCATTACTACTGGTATAGAGATTTTATTGCCAATATAAACCACTCAGCAACAGAGACGGGTTTTGATAACGGGGCATAACAGGGGACACTTGTCTGGACTTGTCAATACTAAAAAATGAATAAGCTCCTGTGCTACTATCAGGGAAAATTTATATGGTCATTATTTTCTTTCATTTATACTTTCTTTTGGGTAATCAATGTATTCTGGGTTTCTT
>JBBJLS010060277.1:0-12953 GCA_037577275.1 Bryconaethiops microstoma
CGTGTGGTGATGGAGAGGTAGGGGGGGGTGTGTGGGTGTGTGTGTGTGTGTGTGTGTGTGTGTGTGTGTGTGTGTGTGTGTGTGTGTGTATGTGTGTGTGTATGAGTGTGTGTCTATGAGTGTGTGTGTAAGAAGTGTCATTATTGATTATATTAGTAATCAAGTAATCTATCTATGCATGATAAAGAGATCAGAGCCAGAGAATAAACAAGCAACATGAATGAAGACCAGTCCATGCATAGCCTTTTGAACAATTCCAAAATACTATATTGGAAGAAATAACATTAAATATGCTTAAACATGCTAAATTTGGGGTACCATGGTCAAATTACACAAATAAAAGCATATGAAATGTATATATAAAAAAAACATATTGGAAAAAAATAAACGTAAAGCATGAGCTATGGCTATGCAAAGGTTGTTATACATTTTACGTTTTATTATTATTTTTTCAATATGTTTAAACTGGCCATTTTCACTTATAAAATCAACAAAACATATCATTTAACCAGGAGTGTGCAAATATTTCCTTATGAAAGAATGTAAAAAAAAAAAAAGAAAAGCTATCCAGCAAAAATGTATAGAAATGTGCATGACTTTGTTTCTTTGAATATCTAAAGGTTTATTATCTTCAAATGACCTAACTAATTAATCCAAATAATTGAGAAGATGTATATATAAGTTTAATTATCATTACAGGCATCGTGCGCGCACATTGCAGACCATAGTCTGAAAGTTACCAAGCCACTAGAAAAAATATCAGGCCTTCTGTGTGCGTAGGAGTGTGAGGGTGTGTGGGTAGTGTAGTCCACAGAGATGTATCTGGCCGCTAGGTACACTCTCCTCTCCATCTCTCTCGACCTCGCAAATGCTGTTCTTACCATCTTCTCTGGCCTTTTGACTTGAGCTGGGAGCTCATTAAATTCATCAGAATGGTTGCCACTTCTTATAGGCTGCTAATCTTATCTAAAATGTACTGCTAATGACTGACACTCCAGAGAGGAGTGTGTAAGAGCTGTGTGCAACTACACACAAAGAAAATGGCAAAGTTAGTTTGATGCTGAAGCCTCTCTTCAACCCGTCCACCTACATCATTCTTCTACAGAAATCTGGCTTTGAAACTGAACTACACCAGCAAGTCATGTGATCCAGAGGATTAGGTTGAGGGAAAGCTTTATTGATCGATGGGAAAGATTCCAGAAAATACCCTCTTCACTGTATCTCGCTCTCTTTCTCACTGTACTTTCACAAAGGTTCAGTTTTCTGTTTTCTATGCTGCTACTACAGTGACCATTATTATCACAGCAGCTGGCCTACTAACACAGAGGCCTTGCAGTGTGTTTTGTAGCCTATTCTTGTTGCTGCCGCTAATTTTGGTTACCTCGAAGTTGGCCGCTAGCATAGCTGTTTATAAATTATACGACTGATGTGTTCTACAGCTTTGCTATTTTTATTTTTTAATTTTAACTCTAAAAGCAGACGTCGGCTTGCACTGCTGTTTGTAATGTTGTGAGTGGCCACCCAGGCATTTTTTTTCCATGTCCTCAAATTTCCCCAGGCATTAGCTGGTAATTTCACACTATGTGACAGAGCATGATGTCCCTTAGTTAAATGGCAGAGCTGAAGCTTCTCTAGTGCTCTGAATTCTATTTCAGTGAAGTCCTGACTTCCACCGCCTGAAAGGTGTATGAGAAAAATGTCAGATGTGAGTGATTTACTCTTCATTTGTGAACGTGTTTAAGACGTCTCGATTCAAAGGCGTACATCGTTTCCACAGGAATAAAATACATTACATTGTCATTTTTTGGTGGGAAAAAAAAAACTATTCAGATGTATATACTGTGTTAATATATAACTTGTACACATTTAATCAAATGCATATGATTCAAAGATGTAGCTTGTTGTGCAGAAGCCCTATGTTTAAAATTCAAAGACTTTTAAAAGGCTCGTCGTATTAAGTTCTCGAAATAACTTCTTTGTTTGAGTCCCGAAGAGGCTCAGCTGGCTCTCCGAGACCATCGTCATCTTCATCATCGTCTGCCCATGAACGTGACTCAGCAGGCAGAGTGCAGCCGTCTGGAAATGGGCCATCTCTTTGTTTCAATTATTCATCCCTGCGCGCTCCTCTCTCCTTCTCCCCTGCTATCTCCGCCATTCGGCAGTGTTGAATAGAATATGGCTTAGTGACTTTGTCGTGGCCATTAGCAGCCTCATAACCCTCTATTGAGAGTTCAGCCATCGATAAATCATTTAATTAATTACAGCTAATGTTAATAAATGACTTTTGGTATGCTTGCAGCATTTTCTGAGGTTCCACGCTCAGAAGCAGCACAGCAGGGTTTCCTCTGAGTACCTCTCAGTTCTTCTCAGTATCTCCTTGTTGTCTGGAGTCATTGATCATCATGATGTATATTCGGAAAAGTCTCTTTTTCTTTCTTTTTTGCCTAATTATTCAGTTTTAGTTGGTCTCACTGTCTTAAAATCCTATCCCTTGGCATTAACCAGTCTGGAATAGTCCTCCTTTCAAAGCTTGCTTATCTCTATTTTTGAGAAAATGCCCACTGGTTATGCAGCACATTCAACTTTGATGGCTTTTTTAGGCTTCTGTGTTGATCAGGCCAGAGAATCAAAAGACAAGTAAATCAACAAATTAATTAAAGTGAAATAAATCAAAGGGAACTCTAATTTTGAGCCGAGAAAATAAAAAAGGCCGTTTATTATAGCCGTAAATCCTTGTTGGCCGAAGTTACTAAACAAAGGGCCTGTTTACAGATGGAGACCTAATCAACTGAGACCATAGTGAGAGCCCCATCAAAGACTGGCGTTTCATTTAATTTTAAGAGTGGTTGAATACGTTTAAGTTTTTTTTTTTTTCATTTAATTTTGAATGAAGCTTTGATGAACTCTAGCCACAGTCTACTCAGCGCACACCCCTCATTCTGATCCTCTGGCAACCCCTTTGTGCCGAGTTCTGCTATTCTGAGTTACTTGCACTGGAAAAAGTGCTGTCAGATTTAATTAATGCAAATGTGTACATCTTTTCTAACATTAATGAAATATATCACATAAAGAAGCACACGTGTGCACATTGCCACATCACTTTTTAATGTACATAACCACATATAGTCATAAATAAAAGAAAAAGACAAGAGACAAATGTAATTATTAATTAATCTACTACCTCAGTCTTTCCTATGAGTCTCCAGCTTTACACTGTAAAGAATTGGTTCAGAGATACAGCAGAAAGTATTCATGCCTCAAATACAGCAAATTACTGTAAAATGCAAAAAGAAATCGGGTCGGGCTTCTTGTCAAAGAAGTTAAATTGTGAGATTTTCTAGTAATTAGCAGGGCATATTGGGAGAGTGACCCTCCAGTCTTGAGGAGCCTGTCTCTGAATGTTGTGAATATTGTGCCAGACTGACTGTTTTTAACTATGTAACAGTCTGCATGAATAATAAGGATTCACTACCAGAAGATGGCTAGATAGATTTGTCATGTTTTTGTCATGCACTCATCTTTACATGTTGTACTACATATTGCAGCAAAACAGAGGACCCTTTTAGGGGGTTAGAAATATACACTGTAATTTTGTAATGAGCTCTGTAAAGTACAGCAGCAGTGTAAGTAGTGTAGAGTAAAGTACTGGGGTATTATAAACATGTATGTATGCAAACACACACGTGCACATTCATGTTCTGGATGTAGTAAATATAAATGTAGGCATGACATGTGTAAGTATGTAATAGAAATAATGCATGCCCCGTTAGTGTGCTCATATTTTAAATTATTTCTGTCATTAAGAAAATCTACCTCCAAATTGGGACATTTATAAATCATCACAAATTATGTAAGATTTGATTTGACAAATGTGATTTTGGGCCATCTGTTGGTCCATTCATCGTGAAAGGTCCGCACAATGTAAAAGGCAGCTGGCATCTTCCAACAGTGTAAAACACAGAATTGTGATGTTTCTGTATGACAGTGACAGTGCGTGTGTCTATGTGTGTGAGAGAGAGAAATGAGAATGTGAAGACAAAATATGAAAACTTTTTTGCATTTTTCCTTTTTTTCGAAATCCATTGGCTTTCGATTGAAATTTCGTTGGGTATTTAACAGAAGTGAGCATTTCTGGTGTGTATGATGTGGAAAGAGAAGAAAGAGTGTGATCTTAATTAGCAACTGAACCTTCAGCTAATATACACACATATTCACATGCACAGCGTCATCATGCCTGCATACAGAACATTTACACATCATTTACCACTTGTCTCTTTTTTGTAACACACCCATACCTGTCCATACAATGAGAGACAGCCTATTTATAAAGCGCACACGTCACTAGAAGAATGTAGAACAATGGGCATGAAACACATAGATGAAGACAGCAGACATGAACACGTGTGCCTGTATTCTCCACCTTTTTTCTGAATATTTGGTATGTAGTTTTGTTTTTACTTGAACCACTCCTGTGTCTGATTTGAATATGTGTGTGCGCGCGCGTGTGTGTGTGTGTGTGTGTGTGCGTGCCTGAAGGTAGACAGACATTTGCCTGGTCATTGCTCAGCTAGCTTGCAGTACATGTCTCTATCCGACATCCTTTGCCTGATGATGGATCATCAGGCCTACAGGGAACTCTGATGTTTTTGAGTGTGTGTGTGTGTGTGTGTGTGTGTGTGTGTGTGTGTTTTAATCCTCGGCTGTTGTTTTTTTCTCCAGTGTTACTCATGGCTAATTCACATTGTTGTAAATCTCCCCTCTATGATGGGACAACTCCACCCACCAGAGACAGTGAAGTCAGTTTAGTGAAGGGGAGTCTCTCACTGTCTCCTTTTGTAGGAAAAGCAATGAGTGACCGATCGTCCTCTCAAATCAGAGCACAGAGCGCCACCGAAAGGTGCTGTCTAAAGGAGGTGTTCTATAGAAAGGGATCCAAAAAAGAGTGAATGACCATAAGCCTCTTCTACGAAATGAAAAACAGATGTACGTATCGGTGCTGTGGATTACACAATTAAAACATCCAGCTTTATTTCATGAAAGCCCAGAACACATTTGAGTAACATTAACCTTTTGCCTTTTTCCATGATCCAGCATAGGCTTTTCTGTGGACAACTTTTTAAAAATCTGACCAATGGGTATAAACACAGTGCAATGAGAGTACTTTTAATGGCAACAAAGACATTTTCATTACTAGAAGAGTACTCCACAGTCCCTTCCGTCTGTTTTCTGTCATTATCCTTGTTTCTTTCTCCTGCACCCAGCAGCTGCCCTTCCTCCTGTCTGCATCCTGCCCTCTGCTGTGCTGTCAGCACCAGACCCCTCTCCATCTGGCCTGAGAGAGAGAGAGAGAGAGAGAGAGAGAGAGAGAGAGAGAGAGAGAGAGAGGGGCAAACATAAACAGGGCACACAATATTCCACCTCATTATACTTAAATATTTCACAAAGTGAAAGGTAATGCTTCCTTCTCTATCATTTTTTCTTTCTTTCTTTCTTTCCTTCTTTCTCTCTCTCTCTCTCTCTCTCTCACTCTGTCTCTCTGTTTAAGTCTCTCCCTCTCACATGTGTCATTTTCCATACACTAGATTTTGGGCTGCTTTGATGAGTGAAGGAGAAAACAGAGCACTCGCAGTGTCTCTTTACGACCAGGACAAATTCAGACACAACACCAGACTCATTCTACGACTGTGTCTGAGTGTCAGAGAAATTAATATGTGAAAGAGGTTTTGTTCTGAGGAGGATGTACACAGCCGGGCATCAGCACTTCATCTGAGAACAAGACAAAGACCTTCTGTGGCTGTCTGAAGGATCGCAACATGCAAATATCATTTACAATGCACAATGACACGCAGTGTGATTTCGACCGGATACACTGAATGTCTTAGTAATTGCACACAGACACTGTAATCGGTACCGATAAGAGTCTAAATATGACGATGAGAGGAAGACGACAACATGATAATGACTTTTTAGGAAATGATAGTGCATCATGAAATCTCAAATTTCACCATGATTCGGTTCAATCAGATTATGTTGGTATGAGTAAGTTATTTTTAAAATGCACCGAATAATAGAATAATAGAAATGCACTGACTGGAGGAAGAATTTACACAGTAATGGAATATAGTCAATAAAACAATATATCAGGCTTTTATTTATTTGTTTTTCTACACAGTATGTCACGGGGACAAGCACACAATGTCATCTTGGGGTTTCTCTATGAAGGTGTTTTTCTCTGTTCGAGTGTCGGTGGGTTTTGCCATACAATTACACTGAATATCGCACTGTTACCTGCAGCATCAGTTTGACTCGTACTCACATGGCCACATGTCTCGTAGTACGTTCAGGCAGGTCAAACAATCATAACAGCATTGAGTTGTTATCACCAAGAGTTTATTTACTGTATATTGCTTTATTAATATTTTGAACACTGCCCCAGTCTATTATTGAACATTATAACATAAGCATCCTCACATATCACACTCCACACTCAGCTACACTGGCTGCGTGTCTCACTGAGACTAAAGCACTTCTACTCACTTTTTCAAACACTTTTTCTCTCTGAACTCCAGTACTGGTCTGCTGGTGGTCCCTAAGACCAGACAGAACTTTTCACTCATTTGATGAACTGTAAAAGTGTAGTGAGCTTAAGTGAGACAACAGTGCTGTATAAATCTAAGAAATTATCATCATCATCCTCATCATCCTCATCATCATCATAGTTAGTTCTGATGTTCCAAATGGAAGCACTTAAAGGTGGTGGAAATCACCACCTTTAAATCTATTTTAAATCTATCTTGTTGCACTGATGCATTTTTACACCACTACAGCCAAGAGGCCATAAGGCCTTCTATAGCTGGAGGTTTGCGTGTCTGTATGCTGTGTGCAAGCATTTAGCTTTAAGCGCTGAATCAAACACCTCTGCCATTCTGACTTCATTTGTGTGATGTTACACAGTGAGTGTAAGCTGATCTTTTCTTTTTGTCACGCAGGAGGCAGTGGTAGACAATTAGATACTGATTAATGTCTTTACCTCACCTGCTTCTGTGCTCTCTCTCTCTCTCTCTCTCTCTCTCTCTCTCTCTGCCTCTCTCTTGACTCTCTATATATCCCTCTCTCTTCTCTGTGTGTCTGCCTGTGTTTGCCCTTGTCATTTGTTTTGTGTGTGCTTCACTGTGGGACTGGATAGAGAGCATATTTGGTTGTCTGGTACTGTCTGGAAAGGTGAGGAATGGGCACCAAGTTCAATCAGACAGATGCACGAAGAAAATTAGGACTGGGGAAGCCAGTGTGTGTGTTTGTGTGTGTGAGTTCATGTAAACAAGAGAGGCTGAGAGTGAAAAAGAGAGACTGGGAAAGAGGAAAAATGAGAGACACTGACCTCACTTAGTCTTAAGGCAGCAGCTGATGACACAGACGTAGTTGAGTTTGTAGTGTGTGTGTGTGTGTGTGTGTGTGTGTGTGTGTGTGTGTGTGTTTGTGTTTGTGCGCCCATTTGTAGCACTCATACAAAGACTCCTGTGTCCTCACAGCCCTCGGGGAGTGTGTTTTCATTTTGGAGGTCCTGTGATAGCACACCTGCATCTCATGTGATGTTTCGTAAAACAGCCTATGATCATGAGACACATTTTATTTGTTTTAGTTAGTAGGTACATAGAGCAAAGGTTAAATAGACAGTAAAATCACCCTTTTCAAACACTGCATGTCATTCTGCATTTGCTTATTCTACGATAGCATGTAAATAAGTAGCATGTCATGTAGCATGTCATCCTGCTTAACTTGTTTAGTGTCGAATGTTCAGTAAGAAAATTGTACTGTCATCCAATAGAGCTGCTAGCATTGTGTGGTGCTGATTTATTTATTCTTTCTCTTTCATTGTTTATTTTTTATAGCTGTTCCATCTCTCTCTCTCTCTTCTCTTTCTCGCTCTCTTCTCTCCATCTCTCTATATCTGCTGTTGGTCAGTTAGCGCTCTCCTTCAGGGTGTTTCTGTTAAGAACATATAGCTGTTTTTGCTTTTTCAATCTGAAATGTTTGCCGAGCGTGACTGATGCATGACAGTTTATTTCAGATGCCTCTGTTGAAGTGTGACTGTCCACCTGTTATTCATCTCTGCAACGTCTTTAAACAGCACTGCTTGAAATGCCACTGAGGACTGAAGTGTTTTTTGTGTACTGTAATGTTCATATACCACTCAGTCCCTATGAAAATGAGCTGCGTTCACAAGTTGTCGGTATAGTCCAATAAATGAATAGAACTTTATAATGTGTAGGGGTGTAACTGCTCACGAAACTCGCAAATCCACCAGGGATATATAGATATTTTCCTGCATCATCTCCTGGAATAGCAAAGTCTTGCTTCAATCCTTTCAGTGATTTTTACCCAGCCGAAGTCGACAATATCATATACAAGATCAAAAGATGTCAGATACCACACAATAAATACCTCGGGAACAACGCGCACCTTTTTGGCCCAGAAGGGTTGTGTTGTGATGTTCTGGTTGGAATCCACCCTTGGACTGCATCCAATTCTGCATCTGCAAATCTAATTTCCATCTTTTGCTTATCCCAAACATAGGTGATCAACCTGGATGTGCTTGGTATCTTCCTTCGTTTTGTACTCAAGCTGTGAGATTGGTGTGGCTAAAAGTAATGGAAGTCTGTGTCACTCAAAACTCAACTGTAATTCTTCTGCAAAACTAAAGAAGCAAACCTTAGACACCAAACATAAAACCTGCATATATTAGATTTTTTTTTTTTTTTGGTGTTCTGGATCTATAAGTAAATTCACAAAGCATGTTCAAAGAGATCAGGGCGTCATTGCTGGTGAAGTTTAGCGTCTCACACGTTGTGGTGTAGTCGTTTCACATCCTGTGTTTCTTTTTGTGTGACTTTTAACATGTGATGTTCTCTAAAAGTAGGTCAGCTGTTTTTTCTCATGGCTGCAGGGCAGGTTATCCACCAAACATCAACCCATACCAGGAGTGTGTTAACCCTCCTCCGTGTGTCTCTACACTCTGGCCTGTTCTCAGGTGATTCAGCAGTGAGCGAGCAGGTCAGAAACCCTGCACATGCTGACTGTTCGACCGTGTCCAAATGTTTGAGGTTAAGAGGCTTCTCATGTTATCACTTGTCCGTAAAGGCCTTGTGCTGGGGTGTAAATTACTAACCCCGCTGATCGGTGCTTTGTGCATTCATTTTGATTTCATTATTCTGACACAGAATCATTTTTTTAATAAATGTGACTGGAGAGGAATAACTGACACACTGATGGAATATAAGCAACACGCCACACTTGTCCACTGGATTTTTATGTTTTAGCCTGGTATTTTGGTTTTGGCCAAAAAGTGAGCACATGGTTTGCTAAATTTACTTCTAATTTATTCCAATTATAACATTCTAAAACTGATGCTGAATTGCTACCTTTAGACCGATGCATTTTTATTCCCTTACCATGCGCTGGACAATTGTAGTTTATGCTGAGGATAGTAGAAACTCTCATATTTTGTTTATATGACAACAAAGAATCGTATTTCACTCATCTCATGTTTACTGTATTTCACACTTGGTGTACGTGACAACTTAGAATCATGTATCATAGCAGGGAGAAGGAAATTACTCGGTTTGAAAAGTTGAACTGTTGGCAATTCCCAACACTGTCTTTTTCTCTGTGAAGCACATGGTATTTAGTGCTGTAACTCTAAACTGTAACCTGTACTGAAGTTGCCCCGTGAGCATCAATATACTTCTTTCTTTCTCAGTCTTCCGTCTTGGCCTGTTCATCTCTTTTCTAACTCTTGAGTGACACTCTCTGCTCTTCCCAGCATGCTCCCTGACCGCACCACTTCTATCCCCCAAGATTTTAAATTTCGTTCAATGAGGGCCACTAAAGGACTGGCTGAATATGTCCTCAAACCTCCACTCACGTGGCCAAGTAGACAAAAGGTTTCCTGAAAAAAAGAAATTCAAGAACCTCACATTTTTACCAGCCGGAACCAATAGCCAATTCCCTGCCGATCTCGGCCTGTATTCCCAGGCTCTTTGTCTGGGATGGTGAATGCAATGGTGAAGGACAGGGATGAGATACCCAAAAGGCTACTTCCTGCTGGGAGAGAGAGAGAGCGAGAGAGTTTGGGGGATAATGGCACCTGTCAGAAGTGCAGGGAAAGTGCTAAAAGAGGGAGAGTGTGAAGAGAGAGGCAGTGTGGAGTGGACACGGCTGACTGGGAGAAGAGCAGAAGAGGAGCTGGAGAGGGTGAAGGGACTAAACTGGTTTAAGGAATGACAATTAGGGAGACAGATGGAATGAGCTGGCAGAGACGTGGTTACAGACTGACTGACAAATAACAAAACACTGATACTAAGAGCGAGAGGCAGAGTCAGACATACGCACTTTTGGTTCTCCAAAGAATGTTCCAGTGGATGCTTCTTTAAATAACTCTCTTGAATGCATTCAACTGTAAGGCTTCTTGCACCAATGGTTCTCAGCTCTAGTCCTAAGTCCTGTTACTGCACTGTTTGCTGCATTATTCACTGTCTCATCACACCTGACTCAGCTCAGAAACTGCTTATCAAGTATCATGTGTGTTGTGGTAGACTTCACTTGATGGTGAACCATTTCATTACTGAACTAAAACTGCTTTTTGCAGAAGACTCCCGAGCACCGTTTTGTGTGTACAGTTACACAGAAAGAGGAACTGGAAGACTGACAGAAAGCAGACTGATATAAAATCAGATAAAGATAAACATAGCAAGACAGACAGATAGACCATATATAGGCTCATACAATCTTACATACTCAGACACAGAAAGTCTTTAGACACAATATCGCCATTCACACTGGGCTAAAGCTTATACAATTTAAGACTAATTCTACTTGCGCATATAAAGGATAATGATGTTTATCTCCCTAGTTTTAAGACATATGAAAAAGTAAACATAACATTTATTGACCATACAATACACAAAACACTACAAACAACACAGCAACACAGAACAGTTACATTGGACCAAGTATCACCAGATACATACTACATATCCAGAGGTATCCAGCCTCTTTAAGTAGAGAATTTAGCTGCTATAAGATGCTCCCCATCAACTCCACCCACACAGTTTGTATTATTTCATAGAAAAGCATTAAGATGGGACACTCAGGAGTAGCTTCACAAATCATGATACCATCGCACAGCTTTGGCTAGAAGAGTGTTTATCCCCCAGCATTGGTCTGTGGAGCAGTAGAACTACATTCTCTGGACTGATGGCACCTGTTGGATGAGGTGGAGTGGTGTTTATGATACAGAACTACTGACCCTACCTCACGTATGCGCTTGTCGCTGAATGCAATCAAATCCACACAGAAATGTTCTAACATCTTGTGTAAAGCCTTCCCAGAAGAGTCTGGCCGACATAATGGTGTGAATTAGTGAAGTGTGTGGTGCAGTTGTGGCGTCTAGCAGAAATAATGTGTTACTGGTGATGCGCTGACATAAGCAAGACAGGTACCATGTCTCGTAACATGTATCACCATATGTTTGCTAATTAGCTCAGCTGTAAAACACATACGGGCACTGTTTTTAAGCTTGTGCCGAGCTGGAGGGCTCCAGCGTTCAGCACATGATGAACAGGCTGTTGCTGTGTGGGCTGATGAGTTGGCCAGATTTGCAGACTGGCTCACTGCGGAGAGATGGCTTTGTTTTATGGAGATAGATGGAGGGAAAAGAACATTTTGCACACTAGAGGAGTCAAGTTTTGCTGTGTTTGAATTGAGGTTTATGGAGTGGAACAAAATATGTTCAATAGATACAATTCAATGTTCACATGCACATGAACATGCGTGCCTACACAGATACATACACACACACGCACTTACACACACATGTCTGTCTGTTCTCAGTGACTGATGTGTGGCTTTCTGTTGAACAGAAGATCCATGAAATCTCTGGAAAATTATGTTTAATGGGCAGTGCTGTTCTCTCTCCCAGGGGTCTCTCTGTCTCTCTCTCTCTCTCTCTCTCTCTCTCTCTCTCTCTCCCACACACACACACACACACACACACAGGCAAACAAAAGGGTTCTGTTTTCTCTGACTCTCTGATGCTAAATTTACTTGATTCAATTAATTATTTATTATTTCACAGTTTACACATCAAATTAAATATATCATCACAACACAGTACAAAACAACATGGAAATAGTGTACACATTTCATTAAGATACATTTAAAGCATCACTTTGTAGTGTGTGTGTGTGTGTGTGTGTGTGTGTGTGTGTGTGTGTGTGTGTGTGTGTGTGTGTGTGTGTCTGATATGTCTGGGCACTGAAAGTCTCCAAAATTGTCCCTTCACTGAAGGCCAGAATGCTGTTTACCAAACTGAATGTCTCTCTCTCTTCCTCTGTCTCTTCCACTGTCACTCTATATCACTGTCAGCCTCATCACTCCCTCTTTCTGTAGCTATCCGTCTCTCTCTCACACACACACACACACACACACACACACGCACACACACACACACATTTATGCACACACTCTGAACTAAATTAGCACAAAGAGACTATATTGTGTGCTACAGTTGTGTATTTGCTTTTGTTCTGACTGCGAGCATTGTGCCACACAGGGCCAGAGAGTGTGGAAAACAGACCACATGGATCAAAGATGTTTTCCACCACACAAATATACACACATGCACAGAAGCACAGTGAAAATGTGCTGCAGATGTGACAGATTTTTACTGGATTAAATTGTTTTATGAGCATTTCAGACTGTGTGTGTGTGTGTGTGTGTGTGTGTGTGTGTGTGTGTGTGTGTGTGTGTGTTTGTATGTATGAGAAAGAGAGCGAGAAAGAGAGAGAAGGATGGCAGTGGTTTGTGTGAATGGTTTTATGTGAGTATAAAAGGGTATTTTGTCTCTGAGTACAAAATACCGTGAGGCATGGTAAGTGTGTGTGTGTGTGTGTGTG
>JBBJLS010060316.1:0-12951 GCA_037577275.1 Bryconaethiops microstoma
ACATATATATATATATATATACATATATATAATACTTATATATATATTAAAAAAAAACATAATTGTTGTTTTATGCATGGGCAGCGCCCCCCATGTATACAAAAGATTTCAGTCAACCACTCCTCTAGACGGGGAAGGATCAAACCTCAGGTACTGAACCCAGCCGCACAGTGTCACTTCCTCTCCTGCGTGTCCGGAGCGCAGCTCTCCACAGGTGTGACTTCGTATGGAGAACGTGTTTTGACCTGCAGAGTACAGAACACCAAATGTGACTCTCCTCGGTAAGAGCGCCTGGTGCAGTTACTGCGCTGTTCTGCTGTTAGGTTACCTGAAGCGGGACTAGCAGGGGGTCTGCAGGAGGCGCTGGAGCAGAAGGATGGAGCGTCTGAGGAACAGACCTGCTGCGTGGTCCGAAGGAAGGCTCTCCTGCCTAGCACACACGGCGTGCGACGGTGGTGTGGACGTCGAAGGACGTGACAAGCTGCTCTCAGCAGTAACTGCGTGCTTCTGTTTGCCATCATAGAAAAGAGCTGCTAGTGTGCTATTCAAACCAGGGGCCTTGTTAGGAGGTTGTTTGTCAAGCTTGATCGAGGACTTATCCTAACACTTCACTTATTTATAGCCTACAGAGGACAAACTGTCCAGAAAAAGGGGGAAGTCGACTATTGTACAGTGACAGCACCTGACGATCTTAGAGCCATGTGAACTGAGGCAACTTCCTCAGTCCCACCAGCCCGGTCACCTTGGAGCTCCACACTATCCTATTACCACAGCTGGAGACGTGTTGGCTCGTGTTAACAACATGTCATGTCAGGCACGACTAACGGGCTTAATTAGACACACAGACAGACAAATTCGTTTAGCAAAAGAAAACAAAGTCTCTCATACACACATCCAGAAACCTCAATTCAGTGTGCACGCTGCACAGACGCGTTCAGCCTGTCGTTCTCAGACTCTAGTAATCATACTCAGATCTAATCGAACGACTACACTTTTCATGTGACTGTTAAAGCCATGATTTTTATTACTTTTAAAAATCATTCGTTTCGCCCCCGCCGCCAATACAGCTATCATAATTCCTCCAGGCTTCAGGAGGTCCCCCGCATCCACAATAAAACGGCTTCCGACGCCCTTGTATAAATAAAACCCCTTTAAATTGCACAAGTATCATGATGTCCTGTATGTAATAAATAATGAGTTGTTTCAAATTCGTATGCTGTGTTTAAATTTGTTTGGAAACTTAGCCGAGATTGAAATCACTGTCGCGTGTTTTCGGCGCTTGATTAGTCATGCCTGTGTGTCAGGCTGCATGATGGGAGAGCGGGCTGTTCAAATCGGCTTGACTCCTCTCGGCCCTGACCGTCATGGAGGCTCCGAAAAGGTAGAGTTTATTTTACCTGTTTCGTCCAATGAAGGCATAAATCTAGTCAAAACGCGTCATGAGTATTTGTAGTTGCATTTCTGCCTAAATTATTAGGCTTCGTTGGCGAAATTTTGTTATTTGGGGTTGTGGCTAATTAGCCGTGTGCTAGTTTGCTAATAAGGGAGGCGAAGAAAACAATAACGAAAACAAACGCCAGTACTGCGAGTAGAACCTAAATGAGGAATGATTTAGCGCGGTTATTTATGCCTATATGTAATAAACGAGCATGTTTAGGTATAATTAATCTCATATGATATTTTGTAGTATGGAGTAAACAAACTGGTAGCCTAGTGTTTAGGGAGTTGCCCCTGCGATCAGAAGGTCCAGGGTTCAAATCCCAGGTGGCACTGCTGAGGTACCCTTGAGCAAGGTACTGTGCACACACAGCGCTCCCCGAGCGCCCGTTGTTGGTGGCAGCCCACTGCTTCACTTGGTGAATGGGTTAAATGCAGAGAAAGAATTTGTGTTCACACTGTGTGCTGTGGTGTGTTCACGAGTGAGTATAAGGGGTCATTTTACCATAAAGCGTGGAACTTTTCTTCCACACAGCTGACAAAGAGCTTCTGTCAGGTGGGAAAATTAAAATAAAGTGGTCCTTTAAAGTCATGTGTGTACACACCACAGCACACAGTGCAACCAATGTGAGATTCTTTTTCTGCATTAAACCCATTCACCAAGTGAAGCAGTGGGCTGCCACTAACGAGGGGTGCCCGGGGAGCAGTTTGTGGGTGCTGTACCTCGCTCAAGGGTAGGTCTGTCATGACACTAGCGGCCCTGGGATTTGAACCCACGACCTTCTGGTCATAGGGGCCACTCCCTATAACGCTAGGTTTAGTTTCTCTTCAGCCTATTGAATTTTTGGGTGAATAGGGACTGTAACATTTGACTTTTTCCTATTTTCTGCTCTTCACAGTGCTGTGAAAACCCCAGCAAACAGGCCCATAACAAGAAGAACTAACAGTTATGGACGTAGCTGTGTAGAGCCTCCGTCCCTATTCTGGCAAACCCCGGGCCACTTGACAAACCTGAGCAACAGGAATCCAACCAGCAGAAAGGCAGCAAAGTCATGTAATATTACAGTAAGCAGCTGCCATGTACACTTATTAAGAGTTTAATATTAATGTTAAACCCACTAGTACAACCATGGTGCGGGTTTATTTATAATGCCCCTTTCCAAATTTTTGGGTTGCGTTACAAAAACAGTTGATTCTCTGTGAAATAGAAAGTGTTAAACATACATTAGTCACCACTTGGTAAATTATTAATTAATTTGACTTATTTTCTTTATTTCATAGCTGTCTGCTTATGGCATCTGAGTAGTTTAGTGTCAAGAATTGTAATTCATTTACATTGTCTTTTCCAACCTCTTCATGTCCTAAAACACTATTACTCTGCCTTCATAATTTAATGAGCTCTACTCTGTCTGGTTGCCATGAATAACTCCTTATAGCTTAAACTATAAAGTTCTGTAGGATGAATAGACAAATGCACCAATGTTTGTTTTTGTGAAATTACAAAAGCAGTCATTTTAAAGTGTTTTTGTGTCAACTGGGGAGGGAATGATTTGTTTTGAAACTTTGGAAAACTTCATATACTACATTGGACTTTTTTCTTTTTTTTTTTTAAGAAATGAGGAAAATCTGTTTTTCTGTGATAGTCCATTTAAATAAAAGACAGCTTAGTTTTAAATGTTTTTGTACTCTTGTTATATGAACTGAAACTTAATGTCGTCATGTTTACACCATTATCTCCACAGACTAAGGTTGACCCAGAGCAAGTAGCCCTTTTGGTTAAACATGAGTGGAAGCTGTCCTATGTCACTCCTTTGTACCGATTCAGACACACGCAGCTTAAACTGTACTCCAAGCACCTATCTGCATTTATCATAGCAGAAAAACAGCAGGGTGTTGCGGTTGAAGTTGGACTAGAGGCAGGTTTCAAGGTTACATTCTCTACTGTTCTTGGAATAGCTGAGACCGAGGAGGACGCTGAGACAGTGGTCATTCAGGTGAGTTTGACCACAAAAATGTGCTTGATTTGATTTGACTGCAGTTCTGTAGGAAACATTTCTGTGCATCATAATATCTGTTTTCATTTGTTTGGTAAGATACAGAATTATATGTTGAAAGTTCATGTGACACTATAAAAACATAGGCCACACTATTAAAACAACCACAAATGCTTTTTTTAAACATATAAAAAACATTAGTAAATTAGCTAAATAATTTATTATTAAATTATTTTGTCCATTAGTAAATTAGCATTGTATAGATTACAAAATCTATATAGTGGCATTAGGCACTTTAATACTTTAGGTACACACTCATACAAGCTACATAATTCCTTTTTCTCTAAATTATTGCAGATCCATTCTAAGCCTTTGTTTGCATCGGATGCTCCAAAGTCAGTTTGGCGTGGTTGGCTGACATGTGTCAATGCTGACACAGAGTACCTGACGTCTCTGCCACCTGACTTTGTCAGCCTGCCATTGTTCTGCAGCAATGGGCCAGATCACCTTACGTCTCTAGTCAAGTCCTGGTTCGAGCGGACGTTTGATTGTAGTTTTGGCTTACTGTGTCTGAATTCCACAACATTAAACTGGCTTGCTGCTCTGTGGACTGGCTGCCACCCCAACAGCAATATCAGGTACTTGAAGTTAGCATGGACCATGCCCACTCAGCCACCTCTAGACATCAATTACACCATTGACCCACAGGACGCTTGGGGACTGTGGAGTAGCATTCACACAGACGACAACACAGATGACAGCATTAATTTCGAGGAGGTCCAATGTTTTATGAATGGGCTGGAGACCCACTTCTTCAGACATTTTAAAATCTACCTTTCTGCTGGGACCCTCATGAAGGTCTCTACTGCCCTTGGCTCTGCAAATCATGATGGAAAAATAAAGGTAATTTGCTACTTTACTATTAGCAATTAGTTACGTACAAATAGTCAATCATTGTTCGGACCATCTCTACATTTAATATATTTTCCTTAATGTGATATTTGAGTTTATTTTAATAACAGTTTTGAAAGATGTTTGACTGGATTTTAGTGTTTCAATTGAAAATGGCTAATTTTAAATTTTTATAAAATGGAAAAAATAAATCGCATCACATGACTGAATTGAATCGTAGTACTTGGTGTATCGTAGAAAGAATTGCATTAATAAGTCTAAATATTGGGATGGTATTGTCCCCTCTGGGGCAGTTCCCCACCTCTAGTGATGACTGCTAAAGATGCAGCAGACATTAATGTGGTGGAAATGCTGGAGTAGTCCTTGTAGTTTGAATTATTGAGCTGAAAACTACAAATGATTGTTCTTCTGCCTATATAGAATTAAATATGAAAATGATTAAATTAGTAGCTTGAATTTCAGTGTTGTGATTTTTTCTTTATTTCAGATTGGCAGTAGTGATTACATCACCACCTTACTGACACTGCTAACGGAATGTGCCCTCCTGCAAACACCCATATAGTTTGTCCTGTAATATTTAGGATTTGTAAATAGCATTTTCGTTAGTGCATGTACATTTGTATAATAAACTGTAAATCTTTTTTTCATATATTTTAAAATATTCAAAATCCAAATGAGTACCCATTGTGATAATGCTGTCTCAGTATGGTATTCTGCTTTTGTGGAGGGGAGATGTTCAAGACTGACCATCTGAACAAGTCCTAAATGCATAATTTTTTTTAAGGATCAAACTGAATTCCACTTGAGGACATCCTTTCATTTTTTACTCCACATGTTTTAATGTGTACATTTTTTCAACATGTATTCTACTTACCTGTTTAACACTATGAATTGTGTGTTAATTCTGATGAGTCCATGTGAATACTGATATGCTTTTATTCATTTGCAGTGAGGATAAATGAGATGATTTAGGATTTTTTTGTTTAACATTTCTTAAGCCAACACCTTACTTTCAGACATGCTAGTCAGTGTCATATTTCCTGATTTTATTTTGTCATCTAATGGTTTACTGAAATAAATGACACATATTAACATGGCTCATGTCTTTTAAAAACATGGGTAAAACTGAGAATGCTTAACCTTTCAACATCCAAATAGCATTCAGCTTCATTAACACTTGGGGAAATTTTTTCCTCTTTTTATTATTATAAAACAGCAGTTCTTTCATTTGCCATATTTCCACAAGCAAATATGGGCAGATAAAAATGCACTACATCCCTTTAATTGTAACATTTAGATACAACATATGCAGGCTAAAACGTTTCCTTTTTAACGTCTCCAATGAAAGTCTTATAGCCCACATCTTGAACTTGCCGTCTAAATGCATAATAAATTCACCAACGTTTTTTTAATGTCTGTGTTAAAAACAGACTGGTGACTGTACTTCCCTCCAAAAAGAACATGTGGATTAAAGTGCACAGAATGAATCAGTGATGCATCTTGTGGAGTAAAAAAAAAAAAAAAGCGCTAGTGTTGAAATGCTGGAAACCGCTTCTGAAAAATAGCTTACTGATGCACTTGCCTTCATTAGTATGTGGTGTCTGAGGACAGGCTTGTATGTTCCATACACAACAGTTTGAGCACCACTATTAAAAAAAAAAAAAGCATGCATCATTGGATGATAGAGGCCATATCATGGCAGGTGGAACAATAAAAAAAAAAAAAAAAAAATCACAGTGCATCCAAATAATAAGATTAACACCATTCAGACAAACTAATATTCATATGAACATGTGGCTGTGATACCAACTCTCACAGCTTCATCTTACCATGATGAGTCTCAAATGCATTATTCAAACAACTGGCAGTACAGATCCTTCTGGAGATGCGTATCCTTAAACAACCCTTTCCCGTGTTTAACAGGAGTAGAGTGAGGCAAAGAGCTTCTCCGTTTTATCTCTTGAATGGACACTGGCCTTTGGCTATAGGTAGGTAATATGTTAAAAACTGTAGCCCTGTGAGTCTTCACAGATCAGCTTCACAGAAGAGTCGCAGATGGATATCCTTGGCTTAGCTATCTCAATGTCTTGAGATGTAATAGTCTTACATGTGTAGTCTTTTCTCATTCATGAATCACAACGTGTCAATGAGAGGCACAAGCTATGGTGAGGCATCTATGGGAGGGCTGGAGTGTATTACCATATATGTGATTCACAGTGTGTCATTTTAATCACTCCAACCCCACCTCCCAGTCTCCTGTAGTTCATTCCACCATAGAGTCTGGAAAAAAAAAGAACCCAACTGATTAGTTGTTGTTCTCCACTAACGATTACATCACATTTTAAATGTTCAACGTCTATCTAATTACCTCCACGTGTTAGCATCAGGGTCATACACTTCTATTGTTTTTAAGTAGGTAGTGCCATCAAATCCCCCTACTGCCATCAACTGGCCATTCACGACAGCTAATCCAACCTAAAGCATGAAAATCGAAAATACAAGATTTATTCAGGTGAACATATGGAACTCTTATGCTTAAGGCAAGTTGAGAACAAACAGCAGGAGACCCAAAAGCTTACCCCACTCCGTCTGGACGTCATGGCTACAACAGGAGACCACTGGTTTGTTCTGGGGTTGTATCTTTCAGCACTGCTCAGTTCTGTGGTGTCGTCACGGCCTCCTACCGAGTAGATCATGTCTTGGTACACGGCGCAGCCCAGGTGTTTCCGTCGTGTGCCCATGGGTGCCACCGTGTGCCAGCGGTTCTCCTGAGGGTTATACCTCTCCACTACAGATGGCAAGAATATAGGATTTTTTAAATATAGGAGTAAATGTTTATTTTATAATTCTAGAAAGCTGTCACCAACTAGGCTACAAAATTCCAAAATGCAGGAGTGATATGCACTGAAATATATTAACACATCAATTAATTAGCAATGTGACAGTTAAACCCTGCCTGTATTAATTTGCTTGAAATGATTTTTGTTGGGAAATACAACTCTTGATGAATTACATGACCATTTTCATTAATAAAAAACTGGAGCAATGACAGTGCTTACTGTACATAGTAAAAAACAGTGACTGGTTAGAAGTCTCATTTGCATACAGCAGCCTTCAGTCATATCAATACTGCAATGGCTAATATGACGATTAACAAACAGTTACTATAATCATTGTGTAGTCAGGAGCACAATGGCAGATGTAACAACTGAGGCGAGTGATACACACTGCTGTAAATGAGGTGCACCTGTATTTAATGGGGAAGTGCCATCGGAGCCTCCCACTGCATAGAGGAATCCTCCTAGGACTGCTACTGCCACCCCTAAACGTCGGGTGCTCATGGAGGCCACACGGGTCCACTTATTCTCCTTAGGGTCATATCTGTGCAGGATAGCAGAGTGTCTGTATTTGTTTATCTGTTATGAACATTCTAAACCTGCAAATTTCTGAAAGTCTGAAATATGATAAATTCTAAATGCATGTGTACACAGTAATGTCTGCCCGCCACATACGTTCAAATTGCTCTACCAACCTTTCTACTATGTTGAGACACGAGACACCATCCTGTCCACCAACAGCATACAGGTAACCGCCCAACACAGCCACACCCACACTGGTCCTGCATGTACTAGTGGGTGCCACATCACTGCTCCATTGGTTTGTCTTGGGGTCATACCTAAAATTAACCAGCACAGGACAGCATTGATGTGGTTTCCTAATGATACATTGCAGTGAAATTAGGATACTATATTCAATGCAATATGTTGGCTGGCTAATTTCAAAGTTTTAAGATCTGTTTCTTTCATTTAATGATTACAATATATTCATAAATCTTTATGCACTTTAAATGTTAGAAAAAGGAAGACATCTGAATTGGTTTTTGAAGTTTTTTTTTTTAACATTTATAATCAAAATATGTCAACTTACATTTTACAAACGTTACACAAACCGTGTAGAACACATCTTTTAATTAGGTAAAATGTGTCCAGTGCTCACCTCTCCACACTGTTCAAATAGGACGAGCCATCGTGTCCACCAACAGCATACAGTAGATCATCAAGGACGCTGACGCCCACTCCACAACGCCGCTTACTCATGGATGCCACCATACGCCATTCGTTGGTCTGGGGGTCATAGCGTTCCACACTCGAAATGGCATCGCCACTGCACCATCCTCCTACTGAGGGATACAGACGAACATTCAGATCACATGCCACACTGCTTTAGGTAATGTGGTCATATACTGCTAAAAGGGTGAGCTCACAGTTTCAGTACAAATCAAGGCAGACAGTGCAGTGTTGCTTTTACTGAAAAAACAAGAAGCAGCTGAGCAGGAATCTCCTACCAGCAAACAGGACCTCTCCACAGCGGATAGGCTTGCGAGGTCGGGTCCGAGGTCCTTGCATGAGGGGACGTTCTTGGGGAAGAAGAAGATAGTTCTTTGCCTCATCCACCAGGTCCCTACAGTAACACAAACATTCCAGATGTCTTCAGAAATATACATACATACATACATACATACATACACACACACACACACATACACAATATATATATGAAGAGTTCATATGCAAAACCCTCTAAATCCTCTAAAAAGCCACTTATCTTTTAAAAGAGCATTTTCTATCAGGCTCCTATGTTCAAGCTCAGCAACTTAATTTTAAAGGTTAATAAGGTTATTAGTTGGTGAAAAAAATATATTCTTTTAAGAAATGTATCTTCAGCCAATTTACTGCTTTTAAACAAATAATTGTTTAGTTTGCGTTAAAACCCACTAAATCCACATATCCTGTTTTTGCAAAAACCTCTACATCAACATCTTCCACACAGACATAGGAAAGAGTTGCTAAATCACCAAAGATGCAACTGGAAACACTGAAAATGATGATGACAGACATAAGCAAAGGTGTGTTTTGATTGGATGGGTAGCGGTGGTGGTTACATTCATTCATGCATCCATACCCATTTTGGATGGCACCTGTGCTCATGAGCTAATCCCACCACAATACACACCCCAGACAATACACAAACAAAACATTCAACCAAACAAAATACATGAAGTATTAAAGTGTTTAGTAATATTAAAGTGTAATACAAAATTATATAAATAAATGAAGCAGATTAAAAAAGTTCAGGTTAAAATCTCTTTAAGAGAACAGTGCGGGGTGAGGTGAATATGTGAGTTTCTCCGGTTTCGGGTGGAGTAGGGCTCGTTGGAAAGGTCTCGGTGAGACTTATCTGCCTGTGGAATTTAGTACGTCTGGGTGCTTGGCCCGCGGAGCAATGCCGCTCAGAGCTCGTAGGTTTGTGTGCCGGTTACTCCGGAACCCCTGCGAGGAGAGCTTTGCGACCGGTCATGTTCGATAGGTCTCAGGGAGCCGAGGGTCCCTGTAAAATTTCTCGGCGGTAGGTTTTTCCCCAGCCGAGCAAAGGGGCAAAATTTCCGTGTTAGCTGGATCAGAAATTCTGCTTACAAAAAAGCCGGTTCCTCAGCACGGCTTCACGTCTTGTCTTCTTTCAGAAGAGGCACAGAGTGGTATTTAAATGTTTTTTGAAGCAAAATTATTTGATTTACATATACTACATGTGGAGAACATTCACTGAACATCGTTACTTCATTTTTGCCAGAGATGGCGTTTTGAGGCTTTTGCATCAGAACTCTTCACACACACACACACACACACACACACACACACACACACACACACACACACACACACACACACACACACACACACCTTACAATCACCTTCTCTTATGCAACATACAGATATTATCTCAGTCTCACTCTTCTCTCCTATAACACTCAGACACACATTTGTACTTACTAATATGGCTTCTACCATCTAAACCCCATCACTGCAGTGTTTGTAAAAATAATCTTCATCTGCCTCACCTGAACTTTAAACTCAGTCCCTACAGACCATATAGCTCATCTCTCCCTTCTTCTCTTTACTCTGACAGGTAATAAGAGATAACAGCACAATATTATAACTTATTATAGCTTTTACAATGATATATGTTTGAGTACTACTGGAGTTTACATGAGGGCAGATCTATAGGTGTTGAAAAGGTTCATACATTTAATGACAGATTGTTTTACAGATCTTGAACTGTGCTCCTGCTTCTACTGATAACACAATACCCTGATTGAATTCAGTGGAGTCTTTTCGATCAGTTTTGGCTTTTCAAGGTTCAAGGTAAAGGTTACTTTATTGTCATCAGCAGCTGTGAAGATGTACATAGTGTGATAAGACATTTCTACATGGACCATGGTGCAACATATAAGAACATTCAACATTCAACAGAGTGCAAGTTAGGACAGAGACACAATAATCACAATAAATAGACAGAACAATGTAACAGTAATGAAATGTAAGAGTACGTGAATGGGATGAAAACCTTCTAGATTGACTAGAATTGCAGCATTGAACAAAGTGCAGGGGGTGACAGAAACAATACAATAAACAGACAATATAGCAATATGTCAGTATGAATGGGATGTGAATCTGAAACAATACAGTAAGTAGACAATACAGAAGTGTAACAGTAAAGTAAAAAAAAATATATGTAAACCTTCCAGAGTGAATAATATTGCACTTTAAGTATATTATTTTACAGGAGACAGTGACAGGACAGGACTATACAGTGACTATTGAAAGTCTGGAGTGTAACATGAGAATTATATACAGTATAAAGTGAGGAAGATCACTGGAATGTACTTGGTTAACTACGTCCAGTTTTCCAAAATCCTGGACTTTTAAAATCTCCTGAATTCGTTTGACAGCTTTTTAAAATTTCATGGGGAACATATTTGTGAGAGTCCAAAAGTTCATAATGTAAGGAATTGCTGCGGGCCACAGAAATGCTCCTTTAACGTCAGTTGGTGTCATTTAAAAAGAGCAGAAATACTTTTGGACATTTCTGTTGGTTTGTTTATAATGAAATGCTCGGGTGCATGAGTTATAAAAACAGAGGAAATGCTTGCTTTCAAAAGGCTGGAATTATTTGTTGGTTACTTATCAAGTTTGTTTTAAAGGTCAGATAAAGGTCTTTCTTTTAGAAAGAAGTTTGATGCATAAACATGGATAGCAAGTTCACTTCCTTTTCAGCTTTATAGACTTTATAGCTCCTCTAAATTCTACAGCACTACTTGCACTACTCCCTATTCAAAGATTTAGCACTTAGAACTCTTCTCTGGTTCTCATGCTGTCCTGAAGCTTGAGTATTTCCTTAAATTGCAAGACACTTTGGATAAAAGCATCTGCTTAAATGAATGTAATGTAATATAAAAACGCATCGTGGAGAATAAGTATTCTATTAAATATGATATTTGGTATAATTGCACGGTTTGTAGTGTTAAATTAGCCAATCAACAACCCAGTCCGGCATATTCACCCCCTCACTTTCCAGCTCTCCGTTAATAAATTGTGCCGCAGCTGAATACAGTCATCATTTTTCTTCATTCAAATTTGATTCTAGTTATTGTGAATTGTATTGAGTCGTTTACGTTCTTAGTTTCCCAAATATATCATGAGTGCATTGAACTGTGAGCTCTGAATCATCTGTTTTAGGGATTTATTATGATCTTGTTATTTTTCAGTTAAACTCAAATTAGACACTCCAAAATGGTTCACTGACTATGAATAAAGCCTGATTTATGGTCTGAGTTAGAACATGATCTGAAGTCTAATAATTAAATTATAAAGCACAATAAACAGTTTGTTAAGACTTTGTTTTGAATAGTGTTGAGTATAAATTAATAACCTAAATTCACATCTTATTAGTGTATTATAATAGTGTAATGGAATTAGTGGTACATTAATAATATAGTTATTAGTTATTGGTTGATTAAATTGGTTCAAATTAAGTTAAAGTAGTTCCCCTTTGCTACCAAAAAACATAAAAGGATCCTCACTTCACAATGTAAGACACAAATTGTGTTTAGCACAATTTTTAGCCTCCAGCTACTGATGGCAAACTCTGGAACATATTTTGAAGTACTGCTGAGTTATTAAACTCTTATTAGCTCACATGCAATAAACTTCAGTTAATGCTACCTAGAGCCTTTAGGAATCAAATGTTATTTAATTTATGCATTACTTGTACTCAGTGATTTCATAGTCAGAAAACTTTTTTGATAAAGGAGGAAATTTCTTATGCTACAACTGCACAGACACACAGAGATGCAAATAAAAGTCCAAATAAAACTCTCCAAAAAATACTTTGTGCTAAATACACTATAACATATACAAAATGCTGTGGTCAGTAAGAGAGGTGAATGTAAGTACTACTGTTAAATATGTACATTTCTGCTAAAGTAGTTTACTAGAAACATAAATAGTGGTTTGGAGTTGTTCTTTACACTGAGGCCATCATTGCACAAAATAGTGATATATTGCACATGATTAGATTGCACAAGTAATGACATACGTAGTGACAGAAGTAGTGACGTAACAAGGTCTTGACTGCCTATTAGTGAATTTCAGATTATATACTAATACAGGCTATAATTAATTAAACTTACTGCATAGTGAAAGTGAAAGTGACCATTCTGTCATACTAGAACACACCACAGCACACAGTGTGAACAGCACGAAATTCCTCC
>JBBJLS010060337.1:0-12950 GCA_037577275.1 Bryconaethiops microstoma
TATATATACACACACACACACACACATATATACATACATACATGCACTTTATGTTTTACTTGATAGACCGACTTGCTACTAGTATCGATGTAATATAACTAAAAAAACCTGTGTCTTAAAATTTTACAGATCTCTAAAGCACATGCCAGGCTGCATAAGGCCACATTCTGTTTGGCCACTGTTGCACTGACAGAAGGCAGCCTGGGGTTACTTATGTGGCCTTTCGTCTGCACACTGTCAGCACCTCTGGGAGGACACTGCCACACTTCAGCACACAACCCTGCAAGCTCTTATGGGACTGACACACTCCTACATGCAACAGAAACTCAGGAATGAGTGAGGAGCAGGGCAGGCTGAACTAACACATGCACTTCAGTTTCCCAGTTTAGCAGGAATACCCAGCACTATCTGCAATATTACTAAGTGCAAAAAAGTGATGCAACTCTATCCAAATGGAATTCAGCTTTAGTATAGAAATGAGTAGATTGTGTGTGTACTAAGACATAGGTAATCGGGACCCTGAGGATGATCTTACTACATCCAGTACTGCAGTCTGTCTGAGGGATAGAGGGAGGTCGTCTGTGTTTGGGCCTAATCTCTAGCTCCTTCTCAGTGGTCTGGAATCTTTACTGACTCTCATTCCAGTTTAACACTTCTCCCTTCAGCTCCACAGATTGTTCTACCACAGAAGCCCCCCTGAGCCCAAAAGGCAGCCCACAGAGAGATGAGATAACTCAGAGGAGCTTCTACGTCGCCCAGGTTTATTTCTATCGAGCTGTCTACCATCAGAAGAGGTTGCATCCGTCTGGGATGCAGCCTGCTGCTGCCCACTCGCCTCTAAACGACTACCAGAGCAAAAAACAGCCACTTACCTTCGGTCCTTGAGGAAATCACAATGTCTGCAGCTCGTCCATCTCAACACTGCTTAATGTCAGTACAGGTACATTCAGAAAACAGCTTGCTGAACCGTCCCGCACCCTGAACGCGTGCGTGTATGTATATGCGTGCGTGTGTGTGTGTGTGTGTGTATCAGTGTGACACGCTGCTGCTCTAACCTTACTATCTCGAAACCCAGCCCCCTAAATTTTCTTCTGCTTCCTAGATCTCAGTAACCGACAAAAAATCTGTGTACACATATATTTTGTTGTATATAATCGACAGAACTTCACATTACACGAGGTATACAGGGCAGTGCTTTTATTTCTTTTATTATTTAAAAATAGTTTTATTTTCTGACGTGTAATTGGATCTGACGTTTCTGACGTCACGGCTTTTAGAGGTCTATACTTTACAGTATAGAATAAACAGAACTTCATATTATATGAGCATATGAAAGAGCAGATTTTAAAAATAATTATATTAAAAATCGCACTGCCGTTTATATGCTCGTCTAATATGAAGTTCTGACGTTTCTGATGTCACGCTTTTGGCTGTCTGTTTATATTACATTTTTACAGTATATAATAAACATAACTTCATATTAGACGACAGTGTTGTCCTATTATTTTCATTTAAAATTGTTTTATCTCCTGTAATTGCTCGGACATTTCTAACGTCACGGCTTTTGTACGTACGTGATTGGTTAAACGGATTGGATACGTCAGACCTCGTCGTGAAGACCACGTGAGCACAGCACCGACACTCAATGTAATACTGCTAAAGTGAAAGCACTCACTCTGTGAAACAAACCTTAAAATAACTTTTAAAGTTATTTTCAAAAGGAAAAGTCTCATGTCCCCCTCAATATCATCATCGTTATCATCGACATGATCATCATTCTTTATTTTAAACCTAATTTTAAGTGTAGCCAAGTCAAGAACAGGGCACAACTGGATGATAAATGATGTAAAATAAAAAAGAATAAAATTTAAAAAGTAAATAACAATAAATGATTTAAATAGAACTAGTTAGGCCAGCTGGTGGTCTAGTGGTTAAGGAGTTGCCCCTGTGATCAGGAGGTTGTGGGTTCAAATCTCAGGACCACTGAGGTACCCCTGAGCAAGGTACTGTGCCCGTAGACTGCATTCCAGGCTGCCCACTGCTTCACTTGGGTGAATTGGTTAAATCCAGATTTTGTACTATTCACACTGTGTGCTGTGGTGTGTTCACGTATGACAAATAGACACTTAACTTTAATAGTGAACCAATTATAAATCAGTATTATTGTCAGTTTACTGGAGTTTAATTTCCAAGTAGAACATATTTAGTGCAATATGTTAGTAATATATAATAAAGTAAAAATAGTAATGCATGTGGTTTTGAATTCAATCCCAAGCACAAAAGCAGTTCACCATCGCATTACATTATGAAGTGAATTGACTATGCTTCATTTAAAGTACTGATCAAAACTCCTTAGTACTGACTGAAATCATTTCATTTGTCTGTGTTCCTACAAAAAGAGAAACATGACTACCAAAAGCATTCAAATGAATGGGAAATAGTTCCAGGTGAGTTATAAGATAACACGCACTTTGCTCTTTATCTGGTCTAAGCTGCTGGAGAATATGATCACTGTAGGTGAGCTACAGCACCTGTAGCACATTTGCTGTCTTATTCTATGCCTTCTGGAAACCCTTAGAAGTTAATTTGTGAACTCTCACCACCATCTGGAAGATTACAGATTAATCTTAATAATTAATAAAACTGCTCCTCTTAGCAGAGGTTTTTTTTTATTACAGTGAGATTTATAACATTGCTGCAATTCTTTATTTTTCTGTCTAACATTATGCATTTGTTGTCTTAGCTGAAGAGCAAGAAGCCAAGGCTATTGATGGTGGGTTCATTTACTACACAACAAATGATGAACAGCTCAAGATATGAGAAATGAGAAGAAAGTGAAATGCAGCTGAAAAACTACAAATCCAAATCAGAAAAAGTATGTAAATTGTATTTATTGGGCATGTAAAGCTGTGCTTCTTGACAGACATACCTCTATATCCATAATTCAATATATGTAAAATAAATTCTTGTAAAATTGGACTTCAAAATATACAGACATCTTGGAAATTCTTTCATACAGCAAGGAGATAAAACAGATCATGTACTCATGAAGTCCACTGCACTGTGAATGTTTCTGACATGAGCAGGGCCAGATTAGACACCGTAAGAACCTATAACATAGTCACAACACACAAGTGAATGCAGGTATGAAAACAGTTCCATAATACATTAACTACCTCAACACATTAGTCAAGCCTAAAGAATGGGGATAATATATTTTAAATGTACTTTTACATTTTTTGCCCAATTGCTGAAATTAGTTAACTAGAAAAAACTAAAATTCAGAAAATAAAGGTTCCTAAAGGGTATTTTGTGGAGGTTTTATTTTAAACAATAAAAAGGTTTTTCACATATGCACATACAGTTTATGGACAAAAGTATTGGGACACACCTGTTTTCCAGGGTTTGGGCTAGGCCCCTTAATTCCGGTGAAGGGCAATCTTAATGCTTCCTCATACCAAGACATTTTGGACAACGCCATGCTTCCAACTTTGTGGAAACAGTTTGGGGAAGAACCTTTTCACAGCATGACTGTGGCCCAGTGCATAAAACAAGCTCCATAAAGACATGGTTTGATGAGTTTGATTTGGAAGAATTTGACTGGGCTTCACAGAGCTCTGACCTCAACCCCATCCAACACCTACGGGATGAACCGGAACAGAAATTGCGAGCCAGGCCTTCTCATCCAACATCAGTGTCTGACCTCATAAATGCTCTACAGAATGAATGGGCACAAATTCCCACAGAACCTCTCCAAAATATTGTGGAAAGCCTTCCGAAAAGAGTGTAAGCTGCTATAGCTGCAAAGAGGGGACCAATGTATGAAAGTCTATGTCATTAAAGTCCCTGTTGGTGTCATTGTCAGGCGTTCCAATTCTTTTGTCCATATCGTGTATCTTGAAATACTTGTGCTCTGAATCCCTCTGTCAAACCAACAACACTGCAGACATATATAGACTACATCTTCCACTTGGAGACCTTGTCATGTCCAGTTGTAGCCACTTACGTGGACCTTCTTATTCACACAATACCACCAACGCTTGGACGGTGAAGGTTCACCTATGCTTCCTCTGAATTTTTGCTACTAACGTCACTGGAGGACTCAACATGCTTGGAGGAGAACACTAACTTTCAATTCTATTATGTCAGCTAACACATTCTTATACTGTCTAGCATCTAGTGTATTAACTGGGGGGACATCCTACCCACCCAGCAATAGAAAAGCAAACTGTTCGCTCCCAAGCATACATGGCTATGGCATCCCTGGGAATGGAACTTTGATTTGGCAATTTTAGTGCCTATTTTTAATGCTGTTTTTGACAGAGTGAAATTTGACTCATTCCACACCCACATGTACTTAAATGTAATGCTGGTGTGTTTGAACGAATAGCACATTTTGCTGTTCATCACCATAATGGAATGTTTTTCATTCTAGATACTTCTTTTGATGACTGCAACTGCTTTCATACTTTTATTAATAATAAATCTGAGCTCCCGGGAAGCTTTCAAGGACAAGTGGCTGCTGGAACAATGGGTTGAGCAGTCATTTGACCCAGCACTTTTTAAACTATTGGAACAAAGCATTGCCAGTTTATTTGGTAATTTATTGAAAAACAAACAAAAGAACGCCCCAAAAAATACTCCATTCTCACAGATCACAATAGGCATGAATACAGTCAACTGTAGACTCAATAAAAAATCTCCATTTCAGCTTTAGGAGGGAGGAGGGACCAAACACTGATGCTGTTCATGAAAAATTTGGTTAGTGACATGATATCTATATCTATATACACACCTATCTCTATATATCGCTATGTGTGATGCATACACACACACACACACACACACACACACACACACACACACACACACACATATACACACACACACACACACACACACACACACACACAAATTGTAACAGATGCTGTGGAAAATATTTCAGTATTGCTGGAACCATGAAGCTGTTGGCAACCATTTGTTTAATATTCAAATTATCATAAAATATAAGTCCCCTAATGGAGTAGTTGCAGTGTTTTAATAATTTGGAAGGTAAAGTGAATTGGAAATCATAATGCATCTTTCTTCTGTGTATTGATGCATTTCTAAGTGAAGCATGGTATTAGCGAGGGTTATTGAGTTAGAGGATAACTGGGAGTGGTGAGAGTGTGTAATGCATGATGTTACTGGTTAATATTTCTCCATCATCACTAGTGCATGGTGATGAAATCAAAACTCTGAAGATAAAGATTGTAAGAGAAAAAGGTTGCCTTTTAAATGCCATTATAAATGATATCATAAATCATGCTTAACATGAACAGACAGTTAATACGGACTGACAAGGTTTATTTTGATATCCTCTAAGATTTTTTTTGTTAGTTTTAGATTTTGCATATAATGGACTAAGCAGTGATCGGGGCTCCAAGCAGAATGTGTGAACTGGCTTAAGTAGTATGAGGTTGAAAGATTTGAGTGCCTCAACAGGCACCATGTGGATTTTGTAGGTTTGAAATTGAAAATCTAAAAATCTATGAGTCATTGTGAATAAGCCTACACAATTTCATTAAAACGTTTCTTGTTTATCACTGACCAAATATTGGTTAAAAAGAAATCTGACAAATACTATATGACCACCACAGTCATAAAACAGACAGCTTTGGTTCTAAAATCTGAGTCACAGATTTCAAAACTCCTAAAAAATGTGCATGCAGTTCATGAAATGTACCCATCAATGCAGTTTATACAAAAAACGTTTTGCTACTTATGCCTATGCCTCTCCTTACAATCACAAATGGTATCCAGTTGACAGTCATCTTAAATGCTGATTTTCTCAGATTATATTGTGGTGTGGTGTGTCTACAATCCAGTCTTTAGTTTTTTGATCTACCCCCAGTTCAGTCGTTGCCACTTTGATTATAAATTGCAAGTATTAAACATGTTCAGTATTTATGTTCTGTAGTTTTAGGTTCATTCAGGGAAGACCTTACAGTGAGAAAACTCCAATGACCAACAATGACCAAAGGCAAAAAAACCCTATTTTCAACATCAGTAAGGATTTTTTAAAATCCTATAGCACAGGCCTGGCATTAGCAACTAATAAGTACAGTAAAGCCCCGCTGTTCGTAGAAACCCCTGCAAATTCGCGGAAACTGCAAATACCCTGCACATTTTTGGGGTTTTTTTCCATGGCAAGATATCATTTTTCATGCATTTTAGTGCTAAGAGAAATATAATTTACTAATTTTGTAAGATAAATATTAATGTAAATTCAGCTACATTTCCATATGAAATATAACTATACATTTTTTGGTACTGTCGAGAGAACACGAAGAAAGCGCGTCTTGGGATGGTGAAATACTGCTGTACTTAGAGGCGGGAGGTTTGAAAGTAACCAACCCGAGAGCATTATTTATTTCTTCTTGCTACTGATTGGCTGCTGCCCTGTGACGCATCTCTGGCAGCTGCAGTCCAGCATTCCCGCATCAGAACAGTTTCCCACGTGGAGCTATCTTGAGTGTTTCACTGAAGGTTCGTGTTTTTCGTTTTGTTCTTATTAAAGCCCTGTATTTTTATTACTGTAAATTAAATAAATTTATTACTGTATTTACCTGCTTATACCAAAGAAAACGACAGTGCATACCAAAGAAAACAAGCATGCATGAATTAGAGTGCAGTCTATACAGGGGTAATATCGGTACGTACATGCTGGCACTGCGGGAGACACTGCGGGGGGGAGTGTACACTGTACAGCACGGATACGGGTTAACCTTTACATTTTTAATGTATAAGTGTTTTGGGAGCATTTTAAGGCATTTTTTTACCGCATCATAAATTTGCAGTTTTTCACAATTCGTGGGTGCTCTTGGATCATAACCCCCACAAACTTCGGGGGTTTACTGTACTCACTTTACAGAGAGCACACTTCTTTATAATGTGCTGCACAATTACTCTTTATTTTCTGATTGTAACTGTTAACAATGTGGAAAAGTTCAATATTTTCCCCACTAATGTTTCCTCCATTGATGAATTCAACAAATCAACAAAAATTGTGCATTTGTAAAAAATACCATATTTATGTTTGCTCTCTGTAGAGGATGGGTTATTTATTATCATTTATTGTATTATGTATTATAACTCAAGATTTGATTTTTTTTTTTTGAAAACATGTAAGACCAGTTGACCTTTACATTGTGAGAACATCTCATGATGAAAGGACCAACAGAAATGATCCAAAATGTACGATTTTGTAGATTCAAGGACAGCGACGATATATCTGTAAATGCAAGAAACCTATTGCTCTCAATCTCTGAACATCAGCAAAGATAATTTTCTATACATAGAAATATCAGCATACTGACATCGACATCATCAGAACCCACACACAACTACAGAAAAAGCACTGCCTGCTGCCGAGTGGCTGCTGTTTACCTCGTCCAAAGTGGAGGATGGGCTTCTCCCGTTAGATGAGCTTTGACACACACACATAGACGCCCACATTTATCTGGGTCTTGGCAACCATCTCCTTGGCATATGGAGGCAGCAGAGAAAGCCCCGGTTCTTTCCGAGGCGTTAACAGGATGACAAATCCTTCTGCTGCTCCTGAAGGTCAGGCTTACAGCGTGGGTGATGATCGCTCAGTTCAGCTTAATTCAATTATCAAAACTTCACTCCTTTTCATGGGCCAGCTGTAAGTCAGAAATACCTGTGGAAACATAATTCAATTATGTACCAGCGATCATCATCATCACAGCCCACTTGGATTACTTCTGCACCAAGTATCTGTTTCACTTTAAATCACTCCTCACACAAACAAGCTCAGCAGCTTTTAGCATAATGAGAACTGTTTTGTGACCATGAACCATCTGAGTGCGTCATTAGCTGCTAAATACACCTTTAGACAGTGAAGAGGTAAAAATGGTATGTTAGGGATGATGAGACTCATACTAGAACATTTACACATATATACATATATATTATACATGTGTAAATGTTCTAGTATGAATTATAGAGGATTGTAATTCCGATTAATTCCATTTAATTTAGAAGTAAGGATTTCATTGTGAAAGTTTTACAGGGAAGCTGGTGTGTTTAAACCATATAGAAAAGTAAAAAAAATGGAGATACATAGTTTTCTTTGCATAGGAACAGTATGTACACAGCAAATCTTTTTTAAACTCCACTTTTCAGAGGTTCTAGAGGTTCCATGTTTCACTTTTTCAAAGCCTGACTGGTGGAACTAATCATTCCAGTACTGATACCAACAGGACTAAAAAATCCAAAACCAATTGAAATTATGATATAAATACAAATGTTAAAGAATTTACCATTCTGGTAAATTCTTACTGATGGTGGCAGCTCATTTAACAAAGGTGCCATAGAAGAACCCATAGAAGAACCACTTTAGGTTTTTCAGAGAACCGTTTAATAGGTTGTTCTTGTAAACTGATTTTGTAAATGATGTGTGAGTATGAAGAGCCTTCAGGAACCTCTGTACAGTGTAGTGTAAATGTTCTATACCAATTAATCACTTGAACCATATGTCCAAGCCAAGAGCCATTCTAGGAACCTTCTTGAGTGTTTTCACACAAATACCCTCACCCTTTTTTACAATACTACACAACCAGCTTTTTTGAGCCAGTTTTAGGCAAAAATGGGATGCACTGGTTGCAAAAAGGAGCCCATCCAAAAGAGTACCCTTACAGGAGAAAGCAAAAGGTACTATCTATAATGTGAGTCAATGTAAAAGTGATTTTAGAGCATTTCTATTGGTCATGAAAGCTTCAAAAAATATAGGGCACAGCTGGTGCATGCGTTGATGCAGCCTCCATATCTGTAGTAATCTATTATGCTTTTAGATTTGTACATTTGGGCTGAAATGCAATTCAGACACATATAAATAAAGCATGTTTGTTTGACACAATGAGCCTTGAATTTGAGATTAGATTTCCCAGACAGGGATTAAGCCTAGTCCTTGACTACACAAGATTTTGAATGGAAATTGTGAAGGCCATGACTTGAACTGACCTGCTCAGAGTTTAATGAATGTACAAACTTTTGGCTCAGGGACATTTTCTGAACATTTAATTTGACATTTCCTCTAAGGAAAATCCCCTGAGGGGCATCAAGTGCGGACAGGACCCTCTGAATATCTTTTCGGATGTCTGACCAATTAGACTGTGGACTGGAGTCTGGCTGGTGAGAAACTGACACTTGAAATGCATAAAAACTGAGAAAATCTCATCCATCCTCAGAGTTGCTCCTCTGACTTCCATTTGCATTCCTGTTATAAATGGTCTATTTCTGGCCCCAAATTTTGACGGGTCTAATATTGATCTAAAGAAGCTTTCCTTGGCACAGTACATCAATGCATGCCAAGCTTTAGGGCCTTCATCTCATTCTGCACTACACATTCATCATGGCCTGTCCAGACTGACACTCTGATAAGACCCTCTTAATCACCAGCCCGAGGACACACATCTAGCTGTCTCTATCTAGCTTCTAAACTGTCTTCTTTTGCTTCTTACCTTAACTTGTAGAAGGCAAGAAATATTACTCCCTTTTTGCGATTCTATTCAAGTGCAATTAAGCATATATAGTAAACAGTAAAATGTCTTATTAATTATTTTTACATTCAATATGTATACTATATTTACGCTGTTGACATTTTCCATTTGTTTTGATTTCAATATGACAAAAACATCACAAAAATGCCAAGACAGTAAACAATAGTAACATTATTTAAATAATAATCCTCCTCTTCTTCTTATGAACGCAGATGTGATTAGAATAGAAGTTTAGAATTAGTGTGTGAATAGAAGTTTAGAATCAGTGTGTGATTATTGCTGACTTAAGGATTAAATATTGCCGTTTGTTATACCCCCCAAGCAATCGATTTTTTTTACCTGTTGCAGCAGTTTCTCTCTAACAGTACCATTATTGTTATTGTTGTTGTTGTTGTTGTTGTTATTAATCACATTATTAATCATAAATTAGTAGGAATAATTTTCACAACCCTACAGAAAACCAGCACACTTTCTGTGGTGTGCGAGACCTAGGTCTTATTTTTTAACTTCAAGGTATGAATAACAACCTCGCCGAGTATGACAGCGGCACTTGTGCCTAAGTCCTTCATTATATATTCAAAACAGAACATAATGATGGTATTTTGAATGCAGAGTTTGCTTGTTAGGAAACTCAAGTCATGGGATTGAGACTCTTACCCTTGAACTGTAGAGCACGACTTGCCTCCTGCCTGATTTTGAAGAACAGTCGCAGTGCCTACTGTGATTGAACTGCCACTCCAGGGCGGTGAGTCTCTGTTGATTTGCATGTGCATTTAGAAAACTACATAATAAAAATGACTGGATCATCAGTCGCACCACTGTAACACTGGCCAGTCTTGTTTCTGTACAGTTGCTTTACAATAACAGCTATTTTTGATTGAGTTGCATCAGGAAACAACTTGTATTATCATGTTGTTGGTAGATAATGGGAGGAAAATGTCATTTTTCATTATAATGGCCTTGCATTTGTCCTGTCTCGCACATGTTTTTCTCTGCATGAAATGAATTCAACTCTGTAATTTCCCAAGTTTAGTACATCCTAAGGCTTATTATTTTGTAATTATATAGCAAACAATGCACGCTCGCTGAAATGAGGACTGGAAGCCTGGCCCTGCCGTCCTGTCCATTTAAGTTAGTGTACTACATAAAGAAAGTTAAATATAAATTCATAAAAAAAGTATTGTAATTAGTGGTGAACCACACCTGTTATGACTTTAGTTTGAGATAGGCCTTTAGTTTGGGCTACAAAAATATCAAGGTAAAACAATTGGGATAAAAAAAAAAATTTAAAAAAAAAAACTCCCCTTCACAATAATGGTCATTTCTGCTTTGGGAGTCTAGTAGCATATTAGCCTAAGCTTGTAATAATTTACATTAACATTTTTGAACCCCAATCACATGAGATTAATCTTGTAAAATTATGTGTCTTATCTGAAGACATATTTTAACCTTATATGCAACATTTCTAGAGCAACTCCTTCAGTAGAGAGTCATAGTTATAGAGAGGCATAGAGCTGCTGTTTACCATCTGACAGAAAACTCATTAGTGAGGCTACTGCTTGTATTCAACACATAATTCGTTGATTACAATTTTTTTCCACATTATGTTGGTAGCAAATCTGAAATGCTAGTTCTTCAAAGCAGACTAGGTATCACAGAGAAAAAAAAAACATGACAGGATTCATTTCTGGGTGTTTCTATATAAGAATGATGCCAAAACAGATGCATGTGTGAAGAACTTTTACATAATGAAAAGGTTCTTTCCAAGAATATATGTATGTATACATTATATGGGATTGTTTAAATTGTAAAGAGTTTTTAAACTTAAAAGTTCTAATCCTTGTTCATTGTGTTGCTAGGCAACATAATGTTAATAAACTACATTGCTTGGTGGAAGGATAGTTTTTTTTTTTCGCAATTAATATTATCCACAATCATTTACTGGACACAGATGCATTTTAATTGTGCTGTATTTCACATCATTTTCATAAAAGTCAGTAAAGACCATGCTTTACAGTGATTTTACCAAGGGTCAAAGAGTTTCAGGAACTCGTCTATTACCTTTTTGGATCATGTGTGGTTAAATCTTTTTCATTACTTTAGTTCACAGGTAAAAAGGGACTACTAATTAATCTGACATTAATTAATATACCAGCACCTTAATCCCGCTGCCAAATACAGACCATGTCTGTCATGAGCCGCCTCC
Organism: Bryconaethiops microstoma; assembly: GCA_037577275.1. Classification (NCBI taxonomy): domain Eukaryota; kingdom Metazoa; phylum Chordata; class Actinopteri; order Characiformes; family Alestidae; genus Bryconaethiops; species Bryconaethiops microstoma. The sequence continues at coordinate 11,770 of JBBJLS010060337.1, forward strand.
AGCACCATGAAGTGGGAGGAAAGATATAAGAGAAAGAGAGAGGGAGAGAGAGAGGGAGAAAGAGAGAGAGGGAGGGAGAGAGAGAGAGAGAGGGAAGGAGAGAGAGAGAGAGAGAGAGAGAAAGAGCACAAGCGAGAGATATAGATACAGGGGTAGGATGTGTTAAATGCTTATGCCAGGTTCTGGCATACGACCAGCTGTGACACATTGTATATGAAAAAGAAAATTCACTGAACACACACACACACACACACACCATAGCCAAATGGAAAGAGAAAGAAGGAAAAGGAAACAACTCATCTGCATAACAGACTGGACTTTAGGGGGCATCTGTTTGATGTAGAGATAAATAATGGGGTGTCAAGAACAAAACAAGTGTGTGTTCGCATATCTAGATTAGGTTCATAGCACACACACACACACACACACACACACAAACAAACATGAAAGTACACAAGCCTTCCTGACTCTCTATTCAAGACAGTCAAGGATTAATATCTATACAGAGACACCAGGAATGGACCACACTAGTGATTTATTTTCAATATCCAGAGAGCAGTTCTAATATTGATGGTCACTTACAAATGGCCTAGTCTGCAGATCTTTACTTTGCACTGCAGAAACAAGTATACTGCAAAACAGACTATGGTGTATCGTGCAAAAAAATCCACTAATGGCAGAATCTAATTAGTAGGCCTTCCATAAATAATTGGCAGTGGCAAATAGCTTTGGTTTTCTATTAGATTTGATTACGTTAATGTTTAAGTTGAAATATTTTAACTGCACCTGTGTAAATGTGTTAAAGGGAACACTGCTGTTTGCAAAACAAATGTTCTTGCACTTTTGTTTACATACCATTACCAGCAGTAAAGGTGCACAATACACTACTTCTGAATTAAGTACTGAATTTTGCATATAACAGTGCGATTAATTGCGATTAATTGCAGAAAATCATGCAGTTAATCACAATTAAACATTTTAATCATTGCCCACCATAATTTTTTTGGTTGTTGTTGTTTAAGACAAAGATTCTTAACACAAGTGATAAAGCATAATTATTATAAATGATTATGGGGTGGGGGTGGCCTAGTGGTAGGGTACTTACCTCTGGACCAAGAGGTCATGGGTTCAAATCCTACCTTCAGCACCACCACTGGGTTCCTGAGCAAGACCCTTAACCC
>JBBJLS010060358.1:0-12944 GCA_037577275.1 Bryconaethiops microstoma
TGTGTCTGTGTGTGTCTGTGTGTGTCTGTGTGTGTCTGTGTGTGTCTGTGTGTGTCTGTGTGTGTCTGTGTGTGTCTAGGTTGGTCCCACATTTGCTGCTAAAACAGCTTCCATTCTTCTTGTAAGGCTTTCCTTAAGATTTTGTAGTTTCTGTGGGAATTTGTACACATTCATTCTGTAGAGCAAAAAAAAGTCCAAAATCTTCTCAAAACTGTCATAAAACAACATCCCAGACATCGGGTTTTCTATTTCTAAGCATTTCATGTAGTAACTGTGAGGGAGCCATGGGTAACCAGTGTGGGTCAATTAGACCTTTTGGGTTGGTTGACAATTTTGGACGTCAGTGGACGTACGAACCAGGTGCAGGACATAAGCAAAAGCTGTCTAAATCATTTGCAGGACGGTTCTTATTGGTCCCATTGTGTCCACTGATTTACAAATGTACAAACATTTTTTCCCTAAGAAGACATAACTTTCATTCTGGATTCTCATGGGACATTCATGGGACTTTTCATTGTGCAAAAATGACGCATCATTTGGACATACCTTTGGAGAGCTTTGGAGTTCATATTATAACTCTGCTTTTTCTTCTCTCTAGTTTCTGTGGAGCAGATCAGAAACCTGCACAAGAGATTTATGCACCTCAGCCACAACAAGGACACCTTAACGTACGTCTCAGAATCAGAAACACTTCAGCGCTTAATTGTACTATGAATAACTTTGGCAACACAATACATGAGAGTCCATTTGGGACAACATGCAAGGTCATGAAAACATATATGTAGATATAGATATAGATATAGCAAATAGAGCACAATATAAACTATAAAGTAACATGCTGTGCCCAAACTGTACAGTTATAATAAACACTAACTCTCCACAAGGTTGTATATTAATCATATTATTATCATCAGTGTGTGTGTATGTTAACTTAACCATATCCAGTCCTGGTGGAGCCACTTTATCTAATCAGTCCTTCGTCGAATTGTGGTAGGTTCTACTGATAAACATATGTGATTGCTGAAGTATATGTGAGTGCTCAAAAAAGTCCAGAAACAAACCCACGTTTATTGTATTCTTCTATTTGTAATTATTTGTATCTAATGTTATATAGTATTTTACCAACCACTTAGTGCCTTGATACTAGGAGTGTAATGATACACTCAGTCCGTGATTCAGTTCACGATACTGAGTTCATAATGGAATATTCTTACAATATTTAGAATGAAATTTGAGTGACACAATTTACAGATGAAACTACAGTATATGGACAGAAGTATTGGGACACACCTGTTTTTCAGGGTTTTGGCCCCTTCCTTCCAGTGAAGGACAACCTTAATGCTTTAGCAGACCAAGACATTCTGGACAACGTCATGCTTCCAACTTTGTGGACACAATCTGGGAAAGAATCTTTTCTATCCCAGCGCACAAAGCAACTGGTTCATGGCGCAAAAAAAGGTTGGGGGGCACTGCCTTAAGAGTATGTGATATACACTAAATGGACACTAAATGGACATTAAAGCCCAACACTTTTCTCCATATATTGTTTGTGTAAATCTGCTGGACTGCGTTGTTGTTTGGCTCTGATTTAACACTATAAATAATGCAGGCATATCAAATATTAATTAACAGAATGCACATTTTCATCAAACATTATTATTAATGGAATGCTTATTCTCCACAAAGCATTGACACATGTCCATGAGCACATTGTCACATGTTTGTAAAGGGATCACAATATTTCACAATGGTTTGTTACAACCATACCAGTCACACAGTCTGAAATAATGCTGTCCTCATCTGTACTCCAAAACATGACAAAAGATGAGTTGCTAGAACAATATTTCCAGTAGATGCTGACTAATAAACGAATAAAGCTCCTCAGTATCTATTGCACAACTGAGGTCCCAAACCTACCAAACAAACATAGACCTTCCTTTAACCATGGCAAGTTTATCTAAGGTTGAATAGGTGTGTGCATGACCGTGAACCAACCCCATATATATATATATAATGATCTCAGAGGACAGGTGTGCATTCACTGTTAGTAAATAAAGTGTCTACATGTGCATTACAGGCATTATAACCTCTGGTTCCATTCACCACCACTGTAAAGAAATCTTCATTGTTTTTCTACATTGATCCATTTCATATCAAACCACTCTGAATGACTTTGTTTACATCCGTTACTGAACACCACTGAAAGAATCAAGTGGATGGTCCTTAAAAAGAACTGTACAGAATCTTTTAAAAAGTGTTGTTGCCATTTTTCTCTGATCTTCAGGAGAGAGGACTTTGAGGACATCAATGATTTGACACTGAACCCCATTAGAAACCACATCATTGAAGCCTTCTTTGATAAAAGGTAGCTACATTTACAAATTCATCATGAGTGAGTTTATATCATTGAAAATTTGATTTACTTGTTATTTTTTTTTACTATTTAGCTTTCCATGTTTCCATACACAGCAAAAACGACAGCATAATAAACAAAAGCATCTTAAGACAGGTCCCCAACCACCAGGCCATGGGCCGATATCGGTCCGTGAGTCATTTGGTACCAGGCCAGACAGAAAGACTGAATAAAAATATTTTATTGATTATCAGAGTCTGAAAAAAAAATACTTGTCTCAGTTACGTGATACGGTACATCAAACATTTAGCCCACAAGCTAGCAAAAATGAGTAAAAACAAATGCAATTTGTTTTTTGTTGTATCTATTACGGTCCGTGAAAATACTGTTTCACATGAAACTGGTCCGTGGCGCAGAAAAAGGTTGGGGGCCGCTGCCTTAAGAGTATGTGATTATACACTAAATGGACAAAGGTATTGGGACATCTCTTTAATGCTGAATTCAGATGGATCCGTACTTCCAGTGAAGGACTGATTGGCTAATTTTGTATTGTGCCCCATTCAAAAAGCAAACTAGGCTGAATAAATAACTTCAGCTTGAATCGCTGTGGCTAAATAGCAGACAAAAGTATTGGGACACACCTGTTTTGCAGGGTTAGGGCCCCTGACTTCCAGTGAAGGACAATCTTAATACTTCAGCAGACCAAAATATTTTGGACAACGTCATGCTTCCAACTTTGTGGAGACTTCTGTTCCAGCATGACTGTGTCCCAGTGCACAAAGCAGCTCCATAAAGACGTGGAAGAACTTGACTGGCCTCACAGAGTCCTGACCTCAACCCCATCCAACACCTTTGGGATGAACTGGAACGGAAATTGTGTTCCAGGCCTTCTCATTCAACAAGAAGTGCCTGATCTCATAAACGCTCTACAGAACGAATGGACACAAATTCCTACAGAAACTCTGTTGGAAAGCCTTCCAAGAAAAGTGGAAGCTGCTATAGCTGTAAAGGGGGACCAACACCACATTAAAGTGTGTGAATGCAGTGTCAGAAAAGTCCCTGTTGCTGTAATGGTCAGGCGTCCCAATACTTTTGTCCATATAGTGTATGTGATGTATCTACTATATCTCATTAGACTGTTCTATGGATCTGCTTAAGAGTCTTGGATGCAAAGAACACATTTTGAGTATCATGAAACATCAGGACCTTCAAATTAAAGGGTAGTTCAACACTGGACCATCTGTTACTCACATGTCCTGACCTGTTCATGGTGCTGCTTCAGGAACTTTGGTCGTAGTGAGGTGGGGAGCGTGCAGGAGATCGGCTTCGAGGAGTTCCTCACAGTGATGTCACACTTCAGGCCAGTGAAACTGAATCTGACGGAGGACGAGATAAACAAGATCAGGAAGGAAAAGCTACGCTGTGAGAAACTGCACTAAGACATCTGACTTAAACTAGAATGTTCGCTTCCCCATTCACACGCTTCTAGAATGTTCTCTTCCCTATTCACACGCTTCTAGAATGTTCTCGTCCCCATTCACACGCTTCTAGAATCGTCTCGTCCCCATTCACACGCTTCTAGAATCGTCTCGTCCCCATTCACACGCTTCTAGAATGTTATCTTCCTAATTCAAACTGTTTTAGAATGTTCTTTACCCATCCACATGCTTCTAGAAGGTTCTCTCCCCCATTTACATGCTTCTAGAATGTTTTGTCCCTCATTAACATACCTCTAGAACTTTCTGTCCCTCATTCACATGCTTCTAGAGTGTTTTCTCCCCATTGACACCTTGCTAGAATGTTATCACATTAATTCACACTTCTATGATGTCCAGTTTCCTTTCACATGCATCTAGAATGTTGTCACCTGTTTACATGCATCTAGAATGTTTCCTCTCCATTCACACACTTTTAGAATGTTCTCTTTCTCATTCAAACTGTTCTAGAATGTTCTCTCAACAATTCACATGCTTCAAGAATGCTTTTGATCCATTCATAGAGTTCTGGACCTACCAAACAAACATAGACCTTCCTTTAACCATGGCAAGTTTATCTAAGGTTGAATAGGTGTGTGTATGACAGTGAACCAACCCCAGTGCTAAACAAAGCACAACAGGTTGTTCATGTTTTTTTTTACAGGTTGTTCACGTTTTCTTTCTTCCCCTATTGTGCATTCTGACAGCGGAGTAAACCTGCAGCATTCAGCCACGGAATGTTATCTTCCCCATTCACACAGTACCAGAACAATCTCTCCCTATTCACATGCCTCTAGAATGTTCTCTCCCTGTCACATAGTTCTAGAATATTATGTCCCCCTTCCACATGCTTCTACAATGTTCTGTCCACCATTCCCACACTTCCATAAGGTTCTCGCCCCCATTTACACACTTCTAGAATGTTCGCTCCCTCATTCACATAATTCTAGAATGTTCCTCGCCATTTACACTGTTTTAGAACATTCTTCCCCATTCACACTGTTCTCCGCCATCTCCCGTACGCACTAGTCGAGTATTTTCTCTTCACACCAATCTAGAATGTCTTCTCACCCATTTACCCTATTCTAAAATGTTCTCCGCCATCCCTCTGTTTTCACAGTTCTCTAATCTTCCCTTATATTCACCCTGTTCTAGAATGTCCCTCCTCATTCACTCTGGTCTACAATGTCCTCCCTTATTCACACTGCTCTGGATTATTCACTCACTTGTTCTAGAACCCCCTCTCCCAAAATTCACATTGGGCCATTTGGCTTCTGAGTTCTTGCGGTTTGTCTGAACCTACGTATTCAATCAGTTCATAAGGAAAGAGGTGAGAACCTCACCATCGTCATCTTATCATTGTCCTTTTTTCTCTGTAGTTCTGTTCAACATGCACGACAAAGACAATGACGGCACCATCACTCTGGACGAATACAGACATGTAAGAAAGAAACCTTTATCATGTTTCCTATAGAATCTCACAGATCTGTCATCTCTGCTGTTCTTGTGTTGAACTGTGTTCTCCTGATGCTCTGCAGCTTGTTGAGGAACTGCTGTCCAACTCTACAGCCATGGAGACCGAAACAGCCAAGGCCATCGCAGACGCTGCCATGCTCGAAGTGGCCAGTGTTACGATGGGTCAAATGGTACAGTACCTGTTTCACAATATGCTTCTGAAAAGTGTTGAATTAGTTTATTCTTCATAAAAGACGTTAAAGGCATTAAAGGGCCCATATACCACACATGGTATCTTTAAAAATTATTTATTTTTTGTATTTATCATGATTCTGTGGCTTTTTTTGCATGACCATTTCCAACCTTTATCCCTTAGATGTAAACAAGCTTCATACAGTGACTTTAAATACTGATGCATGTAAATACCCTTGGTTCTGATTAGTTAATTTTGTATTGTGTCCCATTCAAAAAGCAATCTAGGCTGAATAAATAACTTCAGCATGAATTGCTGTGGCTAAATAGCAGACAAAAGTATTGGGACACAGCTGTTTTTCAGGGTTAGGGTCCCTTTCTTCCAGTGAAGGACAATCATAATACTTCAGCAGACCAAGACATTCTAGACAACGTCTTGCTTCCAACTTTGTGGACCCAGTTTGGGGAAGAACCTTTTCTGTTCCAGCATGACTGTGTCCCAGTACACAAAGTGAGCTCCATAAAGACGTTCAGTGTGGATGAGTTCAGTGTGGAAGAACTTGACTGGCCACACAGAGTCCTGACCTCAACCCCATCCAGCACCTTTGGGATGAACTGGAACGGAGATTGTGATCCAGACCTTCTCATCCAACATCAGTGCCTGACCTCATAAATGCTACAGAATTCCCACAGAAACTCCAACATCTTGTGGAAAGTCTTCCATGAAGAGTGGAAGCTGTTAAAGCTGCAAAGGGGGACCGACTCCATATTAAAGTCTATGGAGTTGAATGCAATGTCATTAAAGTCCTGGTTGGTGTAACGGTCAGGCGTCCCAATACTTTTGTCCATATCTTTTATATTAAAGTGGATATAGTTTTGTGATGCTATAAAAAAAAAAAAAGCAAATTCAAAACAGGCTGTTTTTGCAGCTTTTTTCACATATGAACTGTAATTGTGTGAATAGCATATTAAGAAACTTTAATGACTTTTACTTACCACATCAAACTTATTTTTTTTAAAAAGGGGGGGCATTTGTTTTTCAATGACATGAGCCCTTGAAAAATAATGGTATGAAGGTATTAAAAGGATTAATGTAATATTTCTTCAGGCTCCAGATGAGTTTTATGAGGGAATCACCTTTGACCATTTTCTAAAGGTATGTAGAATACTCTCTGTTTCATCATTTTTATTTACAGTACTGTGCAAAAGTCTTAGGCACCTTTACAAACTGTTCAAAGCTATTTTTCTCAGCGTGAGATAAAGTGTCTTTCTGCCAGCAAAGTTAACATTAGAATAAATGCAAAAAAGCAAGAAAAAGTATCAAAATTAGCTTTGTTTGTTAAAAAAAAGTAGTTGATATTGTGTGAGCTGGTGAGAACACAAGTTCGGTTCCAGATTCCTCCTCGGTTCCTCCAGCCGTTGTTTGGATTGTGAAACTCCATCAGCAGCTCCTGATTTAATTTAATGAAGGACTGATTGAGTCAAACCAGGTTTCTGATGGAAACTACAGTAATACTGGACTTCCACAAGAAACACACTGATATACCGAACATAACATCACTATTTACTGTAGAGTGTTATTGGTATTTATTCTTTTTGGTTTATTTTGTGTATATAGTGATATTAATGTAAAAAACATTCACCTAAACATTTTTCTTTTACACAGTATCGTGTGTGTGTGTGTGTGTGTGTGTGTGTGTGTGTGTGTGTGTGTGTGTGTGTGTGTGTGTTTTCCCAGGCATTAAGATCTCTTCTGTCTCTTTAACAGATTTTGAAAGGTGTCGAGATTGAGACCAAGATGCATATCCGCTTTCTGAACGTGGACACTCCGACGATGAGCTGCGGAAAGCTGTGAGGTTTCCTCTTCAGAACACAAAGCTTCTGCTTGTGCTGCCAAACACTCCAGGTCCCTCCTTTCACTTCCTCACACAGTCTCTTCAAACTCCCCAAGCAAACGCACCATCTCAACCTGTTCTTTATCTTCCTGAACAAGCTGGACGTGTTTCTCTCCACATACTCCACTTAGTACATGGCTGCTACACATGCAAGGCGTATGCTGAGTTTAATTAGGAGGAAGGAACAGCACAGTTGTTTTTCAGCCTAATCTCTGTCGGCTGCATCTGTAAAGTTAATATTACCACAAACAATAACATCAACATGTTTCCCTCTACTTAGAAAAGAGCAGGAGACCCATCGGCTCACAGTACAATTACACTGGAAGCCAAAGTACAGCTACATCACAGTAGATCTACAGGTTTCCTGCTCTTTTACTAAGTATAGGTGTTGGTATTATGGTCCACGATAATCAGTGGTAAGTTACAGATGCAGAAAATAGTCATTAGGTTGGAAAACATTTTTCTTATTTGCCTTGGACAGCCAGTGATTTTTCTAAATGACTGCTTTAATGAATCAAACAAAGGGAAACAAAGGGCACTTTTCCACAGATCTACAGGAACCGTGTTGTACCTAAACTGGACTGTGATGGTACAGAACTTGCAGCACGTTTTGATTGTATCTCAGCCCGGTAATGGAGTTTCTGACATGTCAGCAGTGGAATTTTCTCCACACAGTTTATGGTCATCATCCCAAAACAGCATCCATGGAGTCGAACAAGTGGAAGGTTTTGTGTCAGAGCTGCTTTTGTGGTCTTTTATTATTTATAGTCTTGTTTATGTTGGGTTTTTTTTTTAATAGTTTTTTCTTGCATTGTTTATCCGTTTTCTTGCATTGTTTTTTATATATATATATATATAAATCTTTTTCAGCAGACTAGTATTCACTCCTCACATCAGAGACCCTTGGGTGTCTGTGACCCTGTCACTGGTCCACTTTAGGTAGGAACTGACCACTGACCAGAAACCCCCCACGCAACCTGCTGCTCTGGAGATGTTCTGACCCAGTCGTCCAGACATCACAGTTTGGACTGCAGTTAAAATATTTCTTGTAAATCTCAACTTTAACATTATATATAATAACCCTTATAGTCACGTGTGAACACACCAAAGCACAGTGTGAACAGTGTGAAATTCTTTCTCTATTCACCAAGTGAAGCAGCGGGCTGCCGCCAACGAGGTGCGCCCAGGGAGCAGAGTGTGGGGATGGTACCTTACCCAGGGGAACCTCAGTAGTGAAACTAGCAGTTGGGATTCGAACCCACAACCTTCTGATTGCAGGGCCAACCACTAGGCCATCCAGCTGCCCTGTAAGCAAATCAAATGTAAAAACCCAAATCTATTTGCCCCTGCCAGAGCATTCACATTTTATCTAGTTTGTTATAGAAAAACAAGTTACACTCAGAGTCCAGAACATGGGGGGCAGAACCATAATGGCAGCTGCAAAGAGGGACCAACTCCATATTAAAGTCTATGTATCTGAATGTAGTGTCATCAAGAGGTCCTTGGTTCAAACTCGGGTGCCCCCTTCCCTGAAGCCTGGGCAGGTGGTAGCCTAGTGGTTAAGGTGTTTGCACTTTGACCAGGAAGTCATGGGTTCAAGTCCCAAGAATACTAAGCACCTCTGAGGTTCTCTGAGCAAGGTACCGTCCCCACACACTGCTCCCCAGGTGCTGTGTTCCCGGCTGCCTGCTGCTTCACTTCACACAGAGAAAGAAGTTCCAGCTGTGGTGGTTACTTTCACTTTAATGTCCTATTATGGACAAAAGAAACGGGACGCCCGACCCTGCAAAAACAAGTCGAGAAGTAGAACTGCATTCTGCGTGCAACCAGGCGCACAAAAACACCAAAAGCAACGAAATTTCAAATAAAGTGTTAAAACAAAAAACCTGCGTTAACGCACGATAAAATAATTAAATATATATATAAGGGGTGTCTTAACGTCATAATTTCGATCAATTAATCTCAGAACAAATTGCGCGTAAAAAAAATTAATGCTGATTAATCGCACCACCTGACTTTAACCCGGTCCGGTGTTCTGCCGATACATTCTGCCCATCGAGATGTGCTACCGGGCCCTTCTGCGCATGTGCAGTTCCACAGTCTGGAGAGTACGTGCTACCTGGCGTTAGGGAAACTGGTTTACCTGTGTTATCTTGTGTTGGACACTGGTTTATCTGTACTATCTTGTGTTGGACACTCGTTTACCTGTGTTATCTTGTGTTGGACACTGGTTTATCTGTGTTATCTTGTGTTGGACACTGGTTTATCTGTACTATCTTGTGTTGGACACTGGTTTATCTGTGCTGTCTTGTGTTGGACACTGGTTTATCTGTACTATCTTGTGTTGGACACTGGTTTATCTGTGTTATCTTGTGTTGGACACTGGTTTATCTGTGATATCTTGAATTGGACACTGGTTTATCTGTGTTATGTTGCGTTGGACACTGGTTTATTTGTTATCTTGCATTCGGGTCACTGGTTTACGGTGATAAATCTTTTAAAAGCTCCTTTAATTGTTACTTTTCACTTCTACATGTACTTGTTTGCTCATACACGCTGTCTTTAGTGCAGTTCAAGGGCATATGAGTGGGGTCTGTGACTTTGCAGTCATTACATAAGCAATTTCCTCTAGGATCAGTTAAGTTTTCTGTTTCTGATTCTAAAATGCTGTTTTTCCCCTCAGTATATTGGGTCATAATTTGGATTGCTGTGACCATTACTGCACATGAACAGTGCAGAAAAAGTTATTAAATTAAAGAGACGTTGAAAGTCTGTAATGTTGATTATTCATTCACTCACATGCCAAAAATCATTAAAAATTTTAAATACAAACGTGTGTGTGATTAATCTAGATTAATTAATCACAGAGCTTCTAATTTTTTTTTATCATGTGATGCCCCTAAAAATTATTTTTTAATTGTACAGTAAAATATACAGCACTGCTTTTTGTCTATTTAATGGGGAAGTCCAATGTAAATGTAATGTAAATATAATACGAGGGTGTAAACTGAATACACGGTGGGCAACAAACCTGCTTGACCAGTTTCCAGCCACTGGACAGCGTTTAATTACGAAAGATTACAACATTCACATCAATATTAAGCTTGTCAGATCAGTATCTTTCTCATCAGCAGTATTTTCACCAGGCTTTTGGAACATGAATATGACCTCTGTTAAGGGAAACATACAGCACGAGGAAAGTTACCACAGAAATGTTCCCCACCCAAGTTAATGCGTCGAGGAGTTCAATTAAAAACCTGTTACAGTTTCAACACAACTGTTCTCCAGCTTTTACTATACAAATCACTTTACTCTCATGTAGGATATGGGTTTCACCCCAAGGGAAGAGGTACTCATTTATAAAAAAGATACTGAACACATCTGACTTTTCACTGGAATAAAATACCGTAATATTGACTGTATCTACATAATTACATGTCTAAATAATAAAAATGACCATCATTTCAACCCCTTAAAAGATTGATTTCAAATCCAGAGAAAGGACTATATGACAATACATCGCTGTGTCCAACTTTTTATAAAACCAGAAAAATACAGAAATAAATGAAAATGAACCCAACCATCTGTTTTAAACAATGTAGTGGTATTTTCATGTGTTTTACAGGTGTTTATAGCTGCTTCTGTTGGTATAAATAAAACTTTGCACAAAATAAAGAAATCAATTATTCCAGAGTCTGACACTGGCTCGGAGCCCACACCCTGATGGATGGTGGGTCATCTCCCAGACTTGTGAGTCTCAGCGAGAGTGTCGTAAGGCATGGCCAGGCCGATGTTGTAGTTGTAGCCGCTCGTCTCGCTGTAGCTGGACCTACAGATGGGTAAAACATGGTCCTGTGTGGTGGAGTCAACAGAGAAATCATAGAAGCAGATCACCCCCCGGTGTCTGAGGAGAGAACAGCAACACAGCATTTACAACATGAGAGTGTATCACAAGACAGGCTTAAGTTATTAAAATATTTGTGGTCTTAACAAACTAGAATGGTTTCCTTTGTTCTATTTAAACACGAGACAACCATGCAAATGCAAGAAAAAAAAAGAAAATATCCAAGAAAAAGTCTAATGAACTACAATCTACAGTAGCGCTGTATGTGGTTTTAAACTGATTGTGCTATGTTTTCATCAGTCTTATTTTGGCATTTAGACTCTCACAATTAGACTCTTTTTATTTCTGTGTTATAAATGTACAGTATAGTGGTGCAAAACTACAAAATATACAGTGAACATGTTTACAAAAATGTAATGCATTCTGGATGCTGGTCACTTTTTGTCTCAGGACAGCAAGAACGCGCTGGTAGATTGTTCTGGAACCAAAATCCTGCATTTCTACCAAATTATTGAAAAAAGTTCATTTAAATTGTGGGAAAAAAATAATAGAAAACTGGTACGATAAGTCTCAGTTCTGGTTTGGAGTACCTCTTGTTCTGCATATTGTATTGTTGTCCCTGCTCTAACACACCTGACCCACATAATCAGCTAATTACCAAACACCTTCAAGTGTTTTCCAGGGAAAACACAAAAAAGTAGGGCTACTCCAGGACCACTAATATAAACCAGTAATCTATTTTAATAAGTAGCACGTAGTCACAATTGGAGCAAAACCTTTCAGAAATGGTAAGTTTAAAGGAGATGTGTAGCAGCGTTTTGAAGCGTGTAGAAGCGTTTTCCGAACTTTTAAAAGACTGTATGTAATAAGATGGTCATTTTGGACCATTTCTACTGTTCCATTCATCATGTACACAATATGGGTTTTCAGTTGGTATAAAATCAGTGAGAATACAGTAGTGCCATCAGGCCTCTCCCAGATACCTGCGGTGTGCAGTGAGGTCGTCGTCGGTGATGCAGGCACCGCGTGCGTTCTTCTCATCAGGGATGTTGGCTGTTACCAGGGTGCTGGCGTTAAACCGTACATGGCGAACAGGGTGTCTGCACACAGAGAGGTACAGACCAACCCCAACATCGCATTAAGGCTTCTTATCAGAGCCGGTTTATTTACATCTAAAAGCACCGTGAACGGGAACAATTATTCACAGTAGGTGGGAGCAAGTATTCAGACACTTCTGCTTTGCATTTAATACACTTATAGCGTCTGTATTCGCTTCACTTGACTTGGCACACCCTGCATGTACCTCTCTGCCATGAACAGAATGAAAAAATAAATGGCCAAAAGCCTTCCCACAAGACATCAGGTAGAGTATTACTAACAATTTTATGTAACAGCTTTCTGTGCGACAGCTTTTAGGGATATTAAACTGTTCAGACACTGGATAGAATGGTACTATACATCAACGACACTTCATTATTACTTTTATGATTTAACAAATTTAGAAAAACAAAAAAACTCATTCACTTTCTGTAACCGCTTAAGAGGGTCGCGGGTACCCGGAGTCTATCCTGGAGTCTACGGGCGCGAGGCAGGGACTCACACTGGGCAGGGTGCCAGCACACACCACACACACACACACACAGACATCATTCACTCACACACACACACACACACACACACACACACACACACACACACACACACACACACCCCCCTCACCCACACACAAA